>JAECUM010016495.1:0-15498 GCA_016617855.1 Megalonaias nervosa | reverse complement strand
CGTAGAAGCGCAGTTTTATCGCCGTCCTCCTTAAGATAATATGCGATATTTTACCTGACATCATTTAATAAACGCATCGGCCACTAGTTTAAAAGCTTTTCACACACAAAGTAGATCAATAGTGTTTAGTACCTGATTACAGCGACTCTGTTTTACGGTTAGCTATTTTACTTGAAGAAGTAAATCAGCTGTGAATATTCGCTACCAAATACAATCTGTTCATAGTATGAATGACAGCACATTTTAACCATGTGATTTCTAGTTGTTGGAACTTTCTTGGTTAGATGAGAACTGAATTTTAAAATTATGGATATCAGTCCTTTGTCTGAAGATTTAAATTGGGCTTTTACTGTGGCAGATTGAGCTTTTCTGTGAACACGTCAGTGGAGACCGTAAAATGGATACTTGTGATCAGTGTCCACATATCCTCAAAGCGTCTTCCGCATTCAAAGGAACACTTCTGAATACTGTAGAAAAAATAGCAAACATTTTACTTCTTTTTGGCACCATTTGACAGTGAGACTCACGACATTGCAATATTCGTAACATTCCTGACAGTAAAATGTGGATTTTACTGCCGTAAATCCTCGCTTTCGATCAGTCAAAGTGAGGGTTACATTCGCGTGTGTGTTAGAATAAGATGTCATTTTAATCATAACTAACTAGTGAATGTTTGAACTGATATTTGTTCATTGTTTTAGAATAAACTCGAAAAACAGCGAAACTTCTTAGTTGCAAGCCATGCAATAACGGTGACCAGCAGTTATAGCTATTAAGTCATGATAGAAAAGGATACAAACTTGTTAATTATGTTATGAGGAGATGAAAGTATAATAATTCCACCATCATAAAACTCATGAAATGGATGCAATCAAATCATATTAATTACGTGATTATAAAAATTGTCAACCAACATCGTGCGGCGTACGCAACAAAATATTTGTAATCTTTTCTTTCTTATTTCCTCATAAAAGAACTTGAGAGGAGATATATCGTTTCTCCCGTTCGTGTTTTATTAGTTCGCACATTCGTGTGTTTATCCTTTCGTTAGGCACCCAGTATCTATGACCATATTTCACCTAAACGAAAGCAAACTGGCTTGTCGATGGATCTCCACAAGAACAATTCGTAAGTCACTGTAAGCCAATCACCACGCTTGAGTGACGCCTGTAGTTTTTGTTACGCACACATATTAACCATATCTCATCTAACTCATTCTAATTTGTATGTGGAAATAAAGTGGTTAACGTAACTTTGCCATATCGAAACTAAATCAGTGCGACTCATTTTTCATGTTTGGGTGACTTTTGTACTTCCAGTTATTTGTTCGTGACAGGATCAATTTCTTGGATCCTATGTCATCCACAATCATGTAAAGCGGTATGTGTATGCGTGTCAGGATGACAACTGAAAATAAATAAAATTTACACCCCGTATTATCTTGGATCCTGTTTCTCAAATTGGTATATGAAGGCATCTTAAAATGTATAGCCCAGAGATACCAAAACCGGGAAATAGCGTCCAAAGTTTCATGCTTGAAAGACTTCAGTATTTTCAGTCATTCATTGTTAAGCTCTTAATATTTCATCCACATTTGAATTCCGTCTATGTCAGCAGGAACCATCGGTCATTTTGTATCTCAATGTAATACTTGTAAGCTCAATTACCTCGGCTTCAATCCCCAATTCGAGTCTGTATTTTGTGAAATTTTACAATGATGCCCTTGTTGGCAAGGATATTTACGTTTACGAGTAACCACCTTGTTATAGTGTTGATTTTACACTTGCTTTTTTTTCTTTGGTTCTTTCTTTCATCCACGTATTCGTTAATTCTTTCTTTCAATTAGGAGCGAGTAAATCCCATACTGAACCTGCAGAAAAGCTAGAAACCTGAATACTCCTCTAGTTCTTCAAGTTAATATTAGACCTATTAGTAGACATCACAACACTAAGCAATATCCTGATCCATTTGTTTCATTTTCCTACATTTTTAACATCATAAGTTCAGATAAACCTTACTTACATTAGGCAACAATTTGAACACAAAATATGAAACATCAAGCATAGTTTATGTTTTATTGTCTGGAAATGGATGAATTGTAATGACATGACTGGAATTTGTATTTCTAGGACATTCCAGAATCGACCAAATTACATCTGTTCTATTTGTTATCTAACACAACAACCCTAAGCCTAAATTCAGTAAACACTTACTTTCTGTTTAGAATTTGATGGGTTTTTTGTTGTTGTATTGAATGCTGCCTTATCTGGTTTGTACATCTCTAGAACAAATTTATATAAAAGTTAATGATTTTCTTACCTAATGCAGTCGGATGCATAGCAATTAGTGGAGTTTTACCTCAAAGCGAATATCCTACGCACAATATAGTCGTCAGTCGTAAACCTGATTAAGCGACTGCAATTCTGACAGCGTCCTGGAAGGGTAGACAATGACATCACAGCAGAAGCGAAAGAGCTAACATTCATATTTATGAAGTTAATTCTAACTACATCTTATATGACCAGAAAATACAGATATGATGTGTATGATAACAACGTTGCATATGAGATTTTAAACTGGATAACTGGCGAACGTCAATAATAATTTATTTGACTTGTTCCAAACAAATATTAAAAACACCAAACGCTTTACATAATTAAATAGCATTTGTCTACTCAATTACTTACAACTATATTTTTAATCAGCAATAGCATGATTTTCTTAATTCTTAGGAACTGAATATTTATTTGATGTATGTACTGACGCCCAGCTTCTGCCACTATGAGTAATTTGCTCTTAATTGAGTAATGTATTAACCAACCCCCCTCTCTCTCTCTCTCTTGCCTGAATCATGTATCTTTTCCTGCCTGAATCAGGCATCTATTTTATAATTGTATGAAATCAAATTAATGTATAGCCAGTATCCATTTTAATTTCATATTGATTGCAGGGGGAGGGCTTATTATAAGTTGTGAGAACATGTAGCCCAACCCCATTTGTATCCATTTATGTTAATTAAAATCACTTAAATGTTGATGGAACCACTTGGAGTATTTAATCTTCCCATAAATTTTATATAAAAGGGAAGAAATCAATTTTGCATTTTCTTGGATAATATTTTGTACTGTGTAAATTTTTATATATCCATAAAATTGACACAAATATAACCAAAATAACTTTACATGGAAGAAAGGTTATCACCAATTGGATGAAGTAAAATCCTGTTTACCTTTTTCTTTAAAATATGTAGATAAAATTATAATGAAGATATGATTATTTGTGTGAAATGGCAGAGTTCGTGCGACGTACATCATATAGACTTCGGCACGATGTTCTTTCAAATTTCTTATTTTATAAAATTTGGAAAAATGAAATAGAAAATATCAGAGATTTAAGGAGTGTGTCAACTCAACAAAAATATAATGCCATTAGATTGGATACAATGCAAAATTAGAGAGAGAGAAATAAACAAAATACTTACACGTAACTGTGGAAAGATAGACACAATGCATTTTCACAAGAATGTCACTTTGAGAATATTTTGAAAAATTTAACCAATGGACTTAACTCAGATTATTATTAGACTCAGACACCATGCTGCTTTTGTTTACCCTTGATGAAGAGCGGAAACAAGATATCTTTAAAATTTTATTTTGTAGCGAATGCAGACTTTTAAAGACATGTTTGACAATCTAAACCTTTAACAACTTGTACAAAAAGTATTACTCGTTATAAATGTTTTGCAATAAACACTTGCTTAATCAATGAAAACAAGAGGAGCAACTCCCAATACGCCTTTTCACATTTGTACAAAACCCAATAATCAAATTCTGCTGCTTTTACTTAAATAAAAATCTGTGAGCCACTGTTAAGTAATCTATAAACCGACTTTGCCCTTATTTGATGACAATCGTGTCGGAATCATGGTCTTTAAACTCCGAAATCGTGACAAGAGGCTTTTATAATAGATTCAAGTCCAGTTAATCCCAGATAAGCGATGTCATGCTCTGTTATATTCTCTCTCATTTATGTTATACCATTTCGTCGCTTTCATACGTTACTGTTTCCAAAAGTCCTAAAATTATATAAATCAGATTACCTGATGAAAACAATTTTTCATACCTTTGAATTTACATTATGAATTTGCAGAAGAGCTTATAAACCCAATGCAGAAAGTAATGCATACAAAGGGAGATAAAATAATTTGAACCTCTAGAAAAATACTCTCTTTTTCCACGGTACGGCGATTACGATTTTATAACGCTCCATTGATTGATATATGATGGAATTTCAATCGAAACGTATCTCCTCCACTCCGGTCTGTTTATTTATGAAGGTCAAAAGGGTACTTAATGCAACGAATAGCACACGCGTTTCTGACTAAGGTACGATATAACAACTATTCAGATCATCCTGTGGAAGTCGTACACATGCAATATTGTTATTGTTTGTTGTATACAAAACTATCTGCATGCATTTAGTACATATATGTCAGCATTGGATATCATCTAGTTTTGCTGTGAAGAAGGAACATGAGAGAGTACAGGATTTATAGGTTAGATCCACTGCAAAATATTGCACAAAATCACCGATCTTTGGTTTACATACGAATGTACACTCTTTAGGTCTAGCACCACCGATACCCGTATATACGGATATTGATTTAAGTGGGCGGGAAATACATTTCATCGGGTCTAATTGTTGTGGAGTGGGCGATTATGAAAGCATAAGTAGTAGTAGTAAAAGAATATAAGGTTTTTGGCCCAGAGGCCCCCCCTCTCCCCCAAACAAATATAAATTCCCTATCTTAAAGACCCCCACCTACCACCTATCCCTTATCCAAGGGACATACTATAGACTAGACGACGGCTAATAATTTATCGATCAGGGAAATGTATCATATTACAGAGACTTGGTTTCATTTTCCCAGCTGTTCTAAAAAATACGTAATGGAAATTCCAAGAAAGTACGTAATGGAAATTCCAAAGATTATGTAATGAAAATCTCAAAAAACATTCTAGAAAGTACGTAATGGAAATTCCAGAATAACGCAATAAAGGCAGGCAAAATTATTCTCTGTGTTTATTCAGCAAGTGGATCTGTACCTGAGCAGGTAAGTCCTTTTTTATTTTTTTAAAGAATTTCATCACCTATTACTAAAAATATTATTGAATAAACTGTAGTGTGTGGATCTAAAATAAATCTGCCTGATGTTGTTGTGAACAGCTGTCGCATTACACTATATAGATGGAAATCAATAACTACCTGGAATTTACGCAAGATTATATATATTACTGTTACAGCCATGCTTTATGATAATTATTTTCGTACTTGCTAACTCTCATTGGCAGAATATCTTTTAACATAGTGTCAATAATACGGAACTCTCGTATTAAGTCGTCCATATCATATTTTACACCTCGCAAATAATATCGTATCTGATCAAGTAATTTTCTGTAAGTGATACTTGCTGTTTTACAAGCCTTTTTAATCTCAAGTCGAAGCTCAATTTATTTACACGCTGTTGAAAGAGAAACACCAACACCTGATAGTATTAACAAAAACGGATTTAATGACGCGCTATTTGAAATTATACCAGAGCTTGTCATGAGCAGTGGCAAATATGATATTACTCGAAGTATTCTACTGTAATACTTGTAACATTGTTTTACACACCAGAGGTTTGTATGATAATATCTGTAATATTGCATTAGAGCGTCAATATCTTGTTTAGGAATTTCTTCTGAAATATGATTGAAATCGGTGATCTGTGTTTTCATTATACAATAGTTGCTTACAGTTTTATATAATATTAAAAACTCTAGCACCAATAATCGAATCAAGAACCTCACGGAACTTATTATTGTTAGGATCAGCTATAAATTCTCTGTACTTGTCATAAACATCAGACGAAGTATCCTTATATCGTTCCTCTGTCAATACCTCATTTTTCTTTAACCAACTGTAGGAATCAAACATGTTTTCTACTTCACGTTCATAAAAATCTGTTTCATTCACCTAATTACTGTATTCTCTTTATTTCATCAATAAACCCAAGTACCAAGCTTATTTGATTCAAAGTAAAATTTGTGAGGACAAGATATTGTCTGATAATTGCATATGCGACTACGAAATTTATCAGCATTAAGTTTTGGAGTGATTTTTGTCCAAGAAAGGTAATTTGAGTAAAAGTATTTACTTTAAGCCATAATTTTTCGTATTGCTTTGTGAACATTTTCTCGACTTCATTGTAATAATTTCGCAATGATAATTGTCATATTATTCACCTATATCATAATACGAACCAATCCCTTCACCAAATATTGTTTGACTGACTTCCTCAAAAAACTTTTCTCGCTCATCATCACTGAGATTACTAATTTCGTTGTCAAAATCTTTGATTATCGCTAGAGATGTGTGAACAATAATCGGATCAAATTCTAGTTTTTTTTTACGCATCATTGGTAGAAGTGCTTTCGAGTATGCTTTTATAATTAATTCCGTTTCCGGCGTCATTCTAGCAACTTTAACTAGGGTTTCCTTGTCGTAGTAGTACATGCCGAGATGTTTAAAAATTTTTCGTTTTGAAAAATTATTGTATAACTCCTTGTTCCTTTTTATTCCTATTATCTTAGATTCCGTTAGTTTGTCGAGGTTATCATGACTGTTGTTTACTAGTTCTTTTAAATCTACTCTTTCACCATAAGCTCGTGTTTTTATTAAGTTTGATTTTATAATCAAATCTAGATTTTCAAAATTAAGCTCGAGCAATATTTTTTTTCTAGCAGGATTCCAATTTGTTTATGTTCTTCTATACAATCATCAGGATGACAATAACTGCTTATAATATCAAAGTCTCTTATTGGTTTAAGTAGTTGTGGTCCTCGCATATGCATAACGAGAATAAAAAAATTTTCTTCTTCTGACAATGGAGAGTTTATCATTGGAATTGAAAAATTTTTCCTAGTATTTATCACACGTGCTGATAGTGATTCGTCTCCAACATTAATTTATTGTTAAAAATATTATCATAAAATTCTCTCACAATGATTGTAGATAATTCTGACATTTATTTTACAACGTTAGATTAAATCTGATCATCAAGTGTGCATATTTGAAATGCTGTCAATCCTGGAAACGGATATTCAGCAGCGATAATATAAACTCAGAAATACAAGTACTTGTTAACAGTATTCGCAGCTGGAATTGTAAAATATTGTGTTGTTGAAATATAAATGTCTGTTGTACTGTATAATATTACCCAGTCGATATCATCATTTGATCCTTCCAATCGACAATTATAAATTCGACCAAAACTAGAGTTTAATCGACCTCGCAAATGAAATTGCCAAATAGCAACTGCAATGGGACATTTAATTTTAATCCAAAATTTTTAACTTCTCCGTTAGTAGTCCATTCTTGTCTATCAGAGAAAGCGTGATAAGGATAATTTTCAAGATAATATGATGATGCACTTACCTCAAACCCAACTCGGTTATCAGTTGCCTTAAAAAGTGTTAGAATATATCCAACATTGTTTTTGGTTCGTTTTATACCACCAGATACACTATCAACATACACTTTGTTCGTTAGATCATTATCGTTAACCGGAACATATGTGGCAGTTATTTTTTTGTTTCTCATATTTATATTGCCTGGCATTGTTCCACCAGATTGTTTTAAATACGGGGTGAGTTCTTCTTTTAATTGAGCGTAACTAATAGCATCAGTCTCATTAGCTGGTGGTGAAGTTGTCGGTAGTCCAGCTATTTTTGAGTTATTGCTCATCATAAGGTTACCTGTCGTTGTGTCGCCGGCCTTGTTAAGTTTGTTATCGTCAACGGATTTTAGTTGCGTGTCAATCACCGCTTGTGTGTTATCAACATTTGATGGTGAATACTCGGTTTCCAACCCAATAATTTTTTTACTTGACATGTTAATATTACCTGTAATAGTTCCACCGGTTTTATCAAGCTTGTTATCATCAACATACTTCAACTGTAAATAACTTACCGCTTGTGTTTGATTTAAGTTTCTTGGCGGATACGCTGTTTCTAAATTTATTATTTTTTTTTCCTGACATATCCAAGTTACCGCTTAAAGTTCCTCCTGTCAGTGATAGTTTGTTATTGTCGACGGATTTTCGTTGTGCATAACTAACAGCTTGTGTATCAACAACATTTATTGGCGGATAATTTGTTTCTAAAACTATAACTCGTTGATTTGATATAAATAGGTTTTCTGTCATTGTGTGGCCGGTTTTGTCTTTTACTAACGATGACGTATCAATTATTATTGGTTTGTCAGCGGAAACAGATCCTGAAAGTGCTGTTCCAAACTTTGTGTAACAGGTCATATTATGTCAATTATATAACATAAAATTATATAACAATAATGGCGAAGTCAACGATATTAAATTTTGACACCGAACGATTAATCAAACATAAACATAATAACGAACTTCCAGATTGTCATTATCTTATTGTTGGTCGTACAGGCTTTGGTAAAACAAATCTTTTGCTAAATCTCTTACTCAACGATAACTTTAATTACGATAAGGTATACATTTACACGATTAATCCTCAACAAGATAAATACGAGTTATTACGCGAAAACAACGATAAACTTCGTGATGAGTTTGACACTGGCGATGATATATTTTTAATAAAACAACCAGAGGAATTATTCCCTGTCAACTAACTTGATTCGTCCGAGCATAAAATAATTGTTTTTGACGATATTCCGCTAAACAATGAGGAGATGAATAAGATTAAGTCGTATTTTTCATTATCGCGTAACAAAAAATGTAATTCAATTTATCTCGCGCAAGGCTTTTACAATGTTGACAAATTTATTAGGCGAAATACAGAATGTTTTATATTGTTTCCAGGGCTAGATAATGTTGATGTGAGAAATATTGCAAACGAGCGATGTGGTGACGTAACGAAAGATAAATTTATTGAATTATATCATCAAGCAACTAAAGACAAATACAATTTCTTTTTATTTGATAAACTAGCGCGTGATCCGGATAAAATGTTTCGTTGTTGTATTGACACATATCTATAACAAATTTTATATCGCATATAAAAATAAATAATGGATTATCATGAAAAAAAATGAATTACTAAAAAAACTTGCAGCATCTCAAGTTGCTTTTAAGAAAAGGGTAGAAGAAGCCCGTCGGGGACAACGTGTTGCAGAAGAAGAAACCACCAAACTTTTTAAACCTATTACCGAAGCAGTACCTGGGAAACAACCAGAAATATCTGCGTTATCTCCGGACGAACTAAAGAAAGTACAAGAAAAAGGTTTGTTAGGTTTACTCGGAGAAAGATCAAAAAAGGAAATTAAAAAAATTGTAGAAGAAGTTGTTAGACATATTGCTGATCCTGTTGCACGACAGGCTGAATTTGACAGATTAATAAACAACCCTCTTGAGATGCAACAATCTATTGCAAGGCTGACTCTTAATCCAGACGAATTAAGAAGGTTGATACAAAATTTATCAGAGGAAACTGAGGTACTAACTGAAAAAAAAAATGACTCTGAATCTATCGCAGAAATAATGCCACTCAAAAAACAGATAATACTTTACAAAGAACAAGCTAATTTAAGAAGAGTAAATGATAACGAATATAAAAATTTTGTTGAAAAATATCTGAAAGAAGGAAAACGTAACAATCTTGAAAACATTCGAGGATGGAGTAATGAAAAACTACAAAGATATTTTAAAGGTTATAATTAATGAATCTTCAACGGCTGAAAAAAATCTTAATGAAGCTAGAACAAATGATGAAGCGATAGAGATAGCGACGGAAAAGATGAGTAAAATGAGAGAAGGAGTTATTGCTGATGTTTTAAGTACAGCAGCAATAAAATATCGAAATAAAGTTTATGGTAGAGGTTGCCATTTGAAAGAGCATTTAATGAGCGAGAGAAAGAACGATATAAAGAATTAGTAGATAAAAAAATTAAAATAAAAAGAAGAATTACTAAAGAAAGAAAAAGAATTACTAGATGAAAAAGAAAGAGAAACAACTGGATATGGCGTCAAAGTTTTTACATCAAATGCCGAACTGGTTGACCGACTTATCTTATTAATATCATCAAAGGAAGCTGATAATACATGTACAGAAATCAACAACGAGATAGTGGACATATTAGATATTCTTAGATCGAGTGGATTACTAATGTCAGACGAGTATGAGATGTTACATGATGATCTTATATAAATGTCAACAACACTATTACTTGACTCGTCACAAACAATGAGTGACAGTGCAAACTTTTCTGTCCACTATGATCCGCCAATAATACTAGATCTCGGTTAACAACACAAAATCGGATTGATTTCTGTTTCGGTATGGCATTCCATGGCAAATAAAAAAACAACCATCAATGACGACTTTACATTTAATTCTGGTGCTTGGGTGTCAATCAAAATACCACAGGGGGCATATAATGTAACTGATCTCAACAAAACGATAAGACAGCTGAGAACAAAATACACTGCCGTAGACAATTTTGAATTAACCCCAAACTATAATATCCTACGAGCCAGAATCACATTAAAAAATAATTTGATAATCGATTTTTCACCAGCGACTAGTATCGCATCGTTGCTAGGATTTAATCGTCGACAGTATGGCAGTGTTACAGATCAAAGTATATCGTATGGTGGAGATTTACCGGTTAACATAACAGAAGTAAATACAATTTTAATCAATTGCTCCATTGCACTAGGATCTTACTCAGCCAAGGGAAGTCAAGGTCAAGCAATCTATAGTTTTTCACCAGATGTTCCGCCTGGTTCACTGATGCAAATTACTCCTCGACAAATAATATACTATCCGATTACTCCTGAAAATCAAATAACTAACATAACAATGTAATTAACAGATCAATCAGGACGACAAATAGATCTTAACAATGAAATTGTCACGTACTATTTACACCTACTCGCGCAATAGTCGCACGTAAATTTTGTAAACCTAATTTAATAACAAAGATGAGACAAAACAAACGTTTATTGAAGAACTATTGTAGGTGGATTGTTTGGAAATATATTTACAAAGGTGATCGAAAACATTCCAAGAACTGCACGTAAAGTAGCACCAATTGCACTTGACGCAGGTAAAGCTTTTGCGACGGGAGCAGCTAGTGCAGCAGGCAGTGCAGTAGAACAATAATTAATTAAGGGCGCAACACCTACGGTGTCGGAAATAAAACAGCAATATCAGGTATTGCACCAACAGTGGAAACAGAACGAGCTACGATACCTGCAGCAAAAAATTACTGTCGCCACGCGGTGAGGAGATGGTACGTTAGCTAGTAAACAAAACAAGACGAAAATTAGATTTGCCTCAGATTTAGCAATTTTGTGTAACGATTATAAAATAAAAAAAATGTCAGTTAAAAATTATCTTGATTTTGGTGAGGAATATGATACTGACAATACAGAAACAGAATTCGAGGATATTGAATACATCGACGAAAACTCAAACGAACCAAATAAAGCTGGTCAAAAAATTTTAACACACGAGACGAAGACGTGTTTTTATTGCCGTACAAGGCTATGCTGGAAGTTCGTGGTAGGATATTAACAGCAGCTGATGGTGATATTGCAGCTGGCATAGAAATTGCGCTCGTAAACAATGGCTGGAGTTTGTTTAAAAGTGCACGATATCAACTAGCAAATCAAACAGCGGAGGATATTAATGATTGGTTATCGGTTGCTAGTACAATATTAAATATTATTTCATTCAGCGAAGATTATTCGAGATCAATTGCAACAAATATGATGTGGTTCAAAGATACAGAAGAAGGACAAGCTGTTGGAATTGAGTTTATTTTAGGCGGTAGTTTTGCACACGGCGCTGACGCTGCCGCAGATGTTGTGATAGTTAGAAATTTTCTTATAGCGAATGCTGGAAGCCTTGGAATATCCGCACCAGATGCAGCTGCAAACGCAGATGAAACAAGAGATTCGTTGACAAAAGCATGCAACAACTTTTGTATAACACCACCAGGTGCAGCTGCTAATGGAGTAGCTATGTTAGATTTAGTCAACAAATCTGTTGTTAATATACGAAACAGGAGATATAATGAGGGATATACCAGGCGAAAATCTCTTGCAGCGGGATCGCAACAAATAACAATGATGTTGCCGTTAAGCACAATATTTGGATTTTGTCGCGACTATCATAAGGTATTTCGAGGGCTGAAACACACTTATTTTAGATCTGGCAGACCAAAATAATTGTCTTATTCGGATTGGTGGAGCGGATGCAAAATTTGAGATTAGGAAATTTGCGCTGTGGATGCCTCGAATTGTTCCATCAATAGCTAGGTTAGCAGAACTTAATACAGCGTTAGAGCCTTTTACAAAAAAGATTTATTTTCTTCAGCATAAAATATATCAAACAAGTGTTAACGCAATCAATTACACATAGCGTATTACAGCTGCTCCGAGCGAACAATTACCGAGGCATGTATTTGTTGTTTTTCAGCAAACAGCACGACTTGGTAGCCAACTACAAAATAACGCCGTTTTCGATAACGCTGATGTCAGGAGAATATTTGTCAGAATAAACTCTAAACAATACCCAGAACGAGCGATCGAATGTAATTTTACAGCAGGCAATGCAAAATATGTTACTAGAGTGTATATGTACCTGATGGAAGCGATGCAAAAATATCAGGACGCTGACAGCGATTCACAGATTAACGTTGAAGAATTTCGTACTCTTTATCCAATCTTTTTCTTTGACGTATCAAAACACTCCGATCGAATGATTAATTCAACCGCAGAAATAGAAGTAACTTGGACGCTTGGACAAGTTCAACCGGCTCCTCTAAACGTATTTCCGCTTATGTCTAGCGATCGATTCTTGACGATTGACTCAGTCAAAGGTAGAATGATTGTCCAAGTTAATCTAAAAGCCTTGATATAATCAAGTAAAATGTAAACGGAATACACAGCTAGAGAAAGATACATTACGCCCGGTCAAATTAAAAAATTATCAGCGGCGGTTGCTAAACGTAATTCTGTCTCTGTAATGATATTCCCAATGACGGGCGCTTCCGCAGTGAAAGTAATGTTAACTCAAAACCAAATCAATAGGCCAGATCAGGGAAAACCTTTTATCCTCAGGTTATCTGTTGCACAAGTAACAGTGATGGCAAAACACGGCAGATTTTTTGGACCAGCACTTTCTGTAATTTTACCAAAGATTCTACCGGTATTAGGAACACTGGGACTAACAGCAGCGTCAGGGGAAGTATCTGGAGCAACTAAAAAGGCGGTATCAGACGATGGAATCAAACAAATTTTATATAACAATAAATATGATGCCAGCTAAAAAGAAATCGCCAGCGACAAGATCGTCAGCGACAAAATCGGCAGCGAAGAAATCTAAAAAAGAAGTCCCCAAGAAAAACAAAATAAGGAGGAATTATTCCTTTCGCGCCACTTCTAGCAGGGTTAGCAGGCAGTCTAATTCCAAACCTGCTAGGGATAGGACGAGGAATGACTCTACCAGGCACCAGGCGCCTTTGAGTAATTTCGAAATTATGTCGAGATTAAAGGACATTGTCGGATTTCGTGGAGTATATTCCAAAGACGAATTAGATAATGTACCAGCAGGTGGTTCGTGTGTTGTAAATATACAAAACTTCGATGATGGATCCGGCACTCATTGGGTTGCAGTCCATAGCAATAATTATTTTGATTCGTTCGGGCTTCCTCCGAGTGATCTTATAAAAAATATATATTTAAAAAATTGAAAAAAATAAATTACCCGTCTAATCAACTACAGCCGGTTGGAACATCAGCTTGTGGTTATTATTGTATTTTGTTTATCCGACAGATGTCAAAGACTAAATTTAATTTTCTAAACTTTATTTTACAGTTTGACAATCAACCTTCTCACGTTAATGATGAGATTGCAATGAATTTTATCTAAACTAAGGAATATGTCAATATACTATCTCAAATGTAAAACTAAGTGTTACGTATATGAAATTAAATTGTTTGTGTGTTAGTTTTAAACTTCTTTTTATTTTATTTTTGCTTCATTATATTTTATTGTAATGATCATTTTCGCGGGATTCGATATTTTCTTTTAGTAATGTTGTTTATTTAAGACGTAAAAGGTGTTACATGAGCAATATTTTTAGTTCACTTTAGTCCGCGGTAGTGTAAGAGATACGCAAAAACGATTGGCTATTGCCAAGGTCATTTCGTCTAGTCTGAATAAACATTGTCTCATTTTTAAATTTATTTCAGAGTGAGAGTCTAGTTCTTAGATAGCTCTGTTCGTACTTCGTGACAAATTACATTTTTCCTATTGCGTTGTTCAAGTGTTAAGAGACCACGTAATCTATCTCGCGAGAACAGGATGATAATTTGGGTGGATATAATACCCTTTATGAGCACTCGTCAGTCAGTTGTATTTCGGAAACCTTGAAGGCTGGATAGGTTTTTATTGTTGAAACCAGATTGTTTTTGAAGTTCATTTGTTTTTAGAATTTAATAATTTATTCTCTAGAAAACCAAATGAGTGTACAGTTTTATAAATTCTGGGAGAACGAAATTCAGTGGAAATTTATTCTAGAATTATTCGGAAACATAAACTGTGATTCAATTGAGGAATTGTTGCTATTTGTACAAGGAACACATCTGACGTCATCGCCTTCCATATTGGAACTTCGTCGAGATTCGAACCTGGATTCTAATAGAACTATTTAGTGATAGGACTTGTATTTTTCATTCTTAGGATTAAATTTTGCATTATATAAACTGTAAGTCCTATTTTCAATTTTTACATTGTTTTCTAAGGAAATAAATTATTTTGTTAAAATATACAAAGCTTGTTGACTTCACTCTTTTCTCTTGTTATTATTGTACGTCCCTACACGTAACATAAGACAGAGAATAAGGATGAGACAACTGAAAAAACAAAAACTAAAGAACAATGTTAAAAAGCATTTGCGCTGTTTGCGGTAGAAACAAAAGTATGTTTATAAAATCGACAACTGGATCTGGAATGTGCGCCGACAGAGTTTGTTTAGTAGATGATTAATTGACGAAGGTAAATATTTTTTGTCGACGATTAAAAAATAAAATGAAATGTAATTGTAATTGTGATAAAGATCTTTGTATAGAACAAGATAAAATTGTTACATACTGTCAATAATGCAATCGGCGTGTGGTAATTGGCAGCGGTATTGACATCCAAAAATTTATTGGAAATATACCAAGGCCGAGGACTTGTTGGACATTGCCTGGCCATAAATATACTGGGCCGTACAATCCACTACACGAACAACTTGACGAAAACGATAATCCATTACCAGGACAAGAACCATACAATGGTGTTGATGCAATAGTAATGCATCATGATATTTGCTATCGTGATAACGAAGAAGATAAGCACGGCTTTGATAAAATAATGCTAGACGACTTAAAGATATGAAACCTGCAAATATGCGAGA
>JAECUM010016494.1:0-57609 GCA_016617855.1 Megalonaias nervosa | reverse complement strand
TGATACTCTATCCCTTAATTTCATATTTTATTTCGTTGTTTACTTGCTATGGTAATAACGTGGTCTATCATCTCCTAAATAATGATAACCATAAGGAGTTGTGGACATCATCACATCCCCACCACCTTCTAACACAGAGATTAAACTAAAGCATAATCAGCCACTAGCAATAGTGAACCAAGTTAGTCCAGAGGCTGTACTTAGTGACCTCTCTGATAAATTGACCATGGGTTGCCTGGCTAACCTAGAACAGTTATTCCCTACAACTGACCTATCGCCACTTGTCAATCACGCTGGATCAATAAACCAATCAGCTAGCGTAAACTAGACACACCTCCAGGCATTGCTTAAGTCCGCCATTTTCCTCCGACAAGCTGCTTGTAGCAACAATAAATTGATTATGATAAGTATTTACAAATTTTACAATGATTTGTTGATTTCTCAATCGATAACGGTGAAAAGAAGTCTTGTAATTCTGACAGTCAATATCCAGATCGTCTAAATGGAGGAATTAGATGTATCCCTTTACCGAAACATAGGCGAAACTTTGATGGATAACAACTTGTCGCGTGTACGATCAGCTGAATAAAGACACAATTGATGGCAATTACGTGTTTGTTTGCATAAAAGTATGTCCCGTTGATAGCTTGAAAAAAAAAAATTTGAAATTGAAAAATGTATATGTAAAAATTAACGTTTCAAGAATATAGGTGGAGAACCCCTAACTTTCGGGCTTTGATATATATTATTTATTCTTGTATAGGAAGCACTGAACCCAAGGCTGCGTTATTTTAAAGTTGAAAATTTACACTTTAATTTTGGCTTGTCCCAAAACTAATGATTTATCGTCTCGATCTTTCAGACATTAGAGTGATGCTTTACTTTCTCATTGGGTTGGAGGAGGTATGGGGATACAAAAATGTAATTAGTAACAAAGAAATACAAAATAATAATAATGAGGACTTTGTATAGCGCCTAATCTTTAGAAGCTCTAAGCGCTTTACAACATTTGACAAAACTTAAAAAACATATATAATGATATGATTACAAAATTAAAAACAAACACCACGAAAGTAGAAACAGAAAATATGCTGTAAATATTTAAGGCAAGGATACATTATTAGCCTTTAAGTCTGTTCTTGCAGTTGAAATAGGTGAGTTTTAAGAGCGCTCTTGAATGAGATCACTGTGTCTTTGTGTCTAAGTGCAGTGGGCAATTCGTTCCACGTTGCTGGGCCCTGGTATGCAAAAGAGCGTTGTCCATATGATTTCGTCTTCATAGTGGGAATGATGAGAATACGAGTGTCAGAAGAGGAGCGTAAGCATCTTGCAGGTGTGTACACATGGGTGAGGTCAGATAGGTACGTTGGACTGGAGCCCGTCAGTGAAACGTAGCACAGAGAACAAATTTTGTGTTTAATTCTGGATCGTATGGATAGCCAGTGTAGGGTACAGAGCAGGGGGGAGGCGTGCTCTGATCGTGGTACTCTAAGGATGATCCGAGAAGCTGTGTTTTGAACTTTTTGAAGTTTCTGGAGTAGATATTGAGACGAACCAGACAGAATTGAGCTACAATAGTCCAGTCTTGAAAGTACTAAGGAACACACAAGTGTTTTAGTGGCATCAACTGAAAGATACTTGCGAATGGAGCTGATGCGTCTCAGCTCAAGATATGCAGCCTTGCATATGTTCATGACATGTTGGTGCAATGAGAGAGTACTGTCAAGAGTAACACCTAGGTTTCGTACTGCCTGTGTGAATTTAATGTTGGTGTTGCTGATATTTATTGTCTGAGGTAAAGGATGTGAATGAGAAAGTCTTTGTGTTGTAATCAGGATGGCTTCAGTTTTATCATCATTCATCTGCAGCTTGTTACAGTGAGACATGAAATAAAGGTTTTAAATAATTATCTTCTGATATATTAAGCATGCATTTACATGTTTATATCAACATACATCATTGATCAAAATTCCATCTGACGAACATAGCAGACCTTAAAATTATTATGTACAACAGTATACTTCTAAACATTAATTATTACGATTTTGTTATTAATTTTTAATTCATATACTTCCAAGGCAGCATAAACATAAGTCAGATAAAATTTACAAGGATAACATTATCTGCTAAATATATCAGCAACTTTCCTTTCATATGAATAAGTTCTTAAACAGCTTTACAATTGATTGTTATTATTTACTGAAATAAAACACTTAGGTTATTATTGTACGAACTTGAACTACATATATAAATATTGTCTACTGCAGTATAATTAATGCAACTTTGTAATTTTATATTTTTAAGAATGATACAAATCACATTAAATAAACATATCACTTAAACTGAAACATATTTCTTTGCCAAATACTGCACGTTTGTTGGAGGTTAAGTCACGTGATTTGGTAGGCGGAGCGATCTATCGTCCGGCATAAGGTCAGTTATGTAGGAATGGGATACTGGCAGTGTTAAGGGAGATTTAAATAAGCTCTCTGTTGCTAAAATAAACAACTTGACATTGGCAACATCCAGCAGCAGGAACCACAGTAAGTTCAGTTCAACTGGTCTCCAGAAAACTGACCTGAAATACGATCAATATAGCTAAGCACCCATGATTTAATCTATCCAATTCTGACCTAACTGAAGGTGAAATAACAAAGTTGGAAATATTTTTTTCATCTGTTTTGAAGATAACATCATAAAGAATTCCAAGTTTAAGTGAGACATGAAGTTGGTAATAAGATGTTTTTGCCCGAGGTATACCAAGGTCTATCATGAGATAGATATAGGGGATACCCTACCCAATAAAAAAAGTTTCTACTGCACTACCCCTGCAATTAAGAAAAAAATGGAAAGATAGACCAAATAAATGTTAGCTCATGATTTAATAGAAGAGGCCAATACCCAGTGGTAAAGCCCAATAACACTGGTAAAGAAAGCAAATAGGGATTTCAGGTTTGCAGTTGATTCTCATGCATTAAACAAAGTTATGAAACAAATGAGCTTCCCTATACCTTGGTTTGATGATATTGCAGATGTAATTGGACAGTCAAAGGCTCAGTAGTACTCCAGTCTTGATTTGAAATAGCTTTTGGCAGATACGTCTCACAGACTCGGCATAACCAAAAATGGGGTTTATTAACACATGAAAAGGTGTTTCACTTCAAGAAACTACCATTTGTGTTGTCCAACAGTCCTTTAGCCTTTTCTATGGTCATGGCAGAGGTTTTACAAGAATTTAAACTGGAAGCATGCTCTAGTCTATATTGATGATGTTCTGGTTTTTTGCAAGAATTTTGGCTAACACTTGAAGGATCTGAATTTGGTGTTTGGTCGACTCTCAATCTGCACCTTAACCCTTCAAAATGCAATTTTGCTCTATCTGAAGTTAAATACCTTGGCCATATCTTCTCTAGAGAAGGCATTAGTGTAGATCAGAAAAGGCTAAGGCAATGACTGAGTTTTAATTTTCCAAATAACAGCATAATGTGAGATCATTTTTAGGAGGACTGAAACAATTCATCGATATCTCTATGCATCAATACTTTTGTGTAAAGATACATATATTGATATAAGAGATGGAAAATCAATACAAAACGATACTTAATGTAGGAAAGTTATTTTAGTCTTCAGCTGTCATGAATAATTATTAATTTGCCTTGTTATTCTTTAAATCAAGAATTCATCTAAAACTGAATTTGAAATGTCAGGTACTAATTTTTGTTAGTAAAAATGAAAAAGACTTGAGAATACTGGTTCGCTGTCACCAATTTACCACAAAGTAACATGGTTTGTAATCTGGTCCCCCTCCCCATTCCACGCAAATTATCTTAACCAGTAGCATGTTCAGCATAAAGTATACATTCCAAATGTGTTCCACATGTATAATGAAGTACTTTACTCATCATTTGGTCGATTTGAAAGCTACACTACTGGTGTGTCACATGGTGAAATATGTTACATTGAACTCTCATTAGTGGGTATTGCTTGTTCCAGTTAAGGTTAAACAATAACCACCAATCAGAAATAATGTAGCTTATTCCCTGAATAACAAACAGGAAGTATTGGCAAAGCAACAGAGAAAAATCACACGAAAGTCATTACCTGATATGTAAAGAACTTAAAGAGAGATGCTGTCAGAGTGTGCAATTGCATGAATTGTGCAAAATTTGTATGAATTTGCACACTTGAGCAACTGTGATACGCGAGAATTCCTGCAAATTAGTTGACAGTCCTGTTTATGAAAATGTGCTTGGTGAAGTACAAAAATTTTATTTAACCATTATTGCTGCAACATCTGTTTTTCGGGCAGGCAACTGTTTACAAATTTGGGTTCATCAAGTATGAAATGAATGGTTGTTAAACTTAATTTGTTTGGCACATTGTGCCCTGGAATAAGCATTATGGCATAATTAGAACCTTCCATCAAGGAAGTTTTACAAATGCATGTTTAAAATATGGGCTACCTAGAAAACTCAAAATTCCCAGAGAGGTTCATCTTCAGATTGCAATTTCATTCGGCAAATACTGGCAGATGCTTGTGATGATGACAATAATTTTTAAAGCTATGACGTGTATCGGATTATTGGAGCTGGGAAAGTGTTAACGGAGATACCAGTGAGTGATTTTGAGCCTGAAAATGATGTTGAATACAAGTCAGATGTACAAGCTGGTTGGACAAAAACAGACGGAATAACGGTCAGTCTCCTTTCCAGTGGTATTTTGAAATTAAATGTTGAAAGGGCAGAATACTGAGCCAAATTAAAATACAGATAATTTAAAAGCAGAGTGCAATTTTCATTTCTTTTATCAATCAATTTAGCCCTATAGATACTATGCTACAAAACCATGTATCCATATTAGGGTCAAGTTAAACTGAATACATAAGAATGAAAAAAATGAAATTAATAAGGAAAGTTTATTTGAATACCTCTACATGTACAAGCAGACTATGGCACTGATGGATTATGGAACAGATAAGAAATCTGGCACAGCAGTCAGTAAAGTACTGATTCAAGAAAGCAAGTTTATGTTAGTGATAAATCCTATTTTGGAACACCTGTATCCAAAAGATAATATCTGAGCTCTGAAAAATTGTACATAAAAGCCATAAAGATCAGTTTCCAAAAATATTCAAGCTGACAAACTAGCTATGTATATGCCCCTTCAGAAAGAAGCACAGAGATAAGGAACAGAGTATGCTCAGAAATAATTAATAGAGTAATGCTTATACAACTAAAGGTGACATTTTTTAAAGATTTAGATTTCAGTTAGAGCTCTCAGAAAGTGGAGCAGGATGAAAGGGAGACATACTGAAGTGTTAGGTAAACACTGAAATATGGCTGTTTCCTCCTCTCCCTTCTTTCCTACTCCCCTTTATTTTGGTGACAAAGGGGAAGGTCTCCCTTAAGATAAAATCCTGGCAGCATCTCTCCTTAAATCGGACATGGGGAACAAATTTGGAATTTCTTTTTTTATGCAGAGATATTTAACCAGTGACTGAAGGTACCAATGGAATAAATAAATTAGCACAGAATCGGCGAGGGGGCAGATTTCAAACTGGTCAAGTTTATCACCTTGTGTACATTCTTTCTTTAAAGAACTATAGAACAGGACTGGGTGTTATGAATAGTTTTCCTTCTGCAAATAACAAAAACAAGTACCTGTGGCTCCAGCAGTCTTTTGCATCTGCAGGAAGTACAATGTGATAGATTTTGTTGGTATTTATCCTTATTCCCATACTCTAATTTGTTCTACATGAGATTTTCTTTGCATGAGGAAATTGAATTATTTTGTCTGTTTTGAAGATAACATCATAAAGTCTTCCAAGTTTAAGTGAGACATGAAGTTGATAATAAGATGCTTAAAAACAAAGCATTCATGCAGGGATTGTCAATGTTGCAAATTGCGATTTTTTTCCCTTTATTAGCGACAAAATATCCCATCTGGTCATTTGTTTTTGGTGACAACAGTTTTGGCTGTTAAAACTCATACATAAAATGTTGGGTTTGTAGTGAAGAAATTAAAAGACACCATGAAAAGAAAGCAGCATTCCTGGATATAAAATGCACTGAAATCTAGTTACATAAAAAATGCTTTGTTCATATTGACAAACCATTTTAATAGTGCTTTGTTATATCATAATTCGCTTATGTTAGTGTCAGGCCTTAGTACTTATGCTGTGATGGAACTCTGATAGTCATACTACCAGACTAGCTACAATCTACCACTTCTGAGGGCAGCAACAGGAACGACTAAAATCAACCAAACAATGGCTAATTCTTTTTTTTTGAAAAATGTATCAGAAAAAAAGTTTCACTGAAACTTCAAAGAAAACTAATTACATCTGAAGCACTGATCATTCTGTATAAATACTCAGCAAATGAAAAAAAGAATGTCCCAATGAATGTTCTACAATTATTTGAGGTTGCAGCCACAATAACAAATGGGCATTTGTTTAGTGCCCCAAAGATGGCCTTTATCAGCTCCTTCAATAACACATGCACCTTCAAAGCAAGCTGACTAC
This sequence comes from Megalonaias nervosa, assembly GCA_016617855.1. Taxonomy (NCBI): domain Eukaryota; kingdom Metazoa; phylum Mollusca; class Bivalvia; order Unionida; family Unionidae; genus Megalonaias; species Megalonaias nervosa. Next base: position 51,086 of record JAECUM010016494.1, on the reverse strand, counting down.
AATCTTCAATAATAACAAAGGAAGTCAGCATCAAACTTGAATAAAAGCAACAAAATCTGAGTAATTGTTCTATTTTCCATAGTGATTTGAACACGTTTATTGTGCAGTTAAAGTTTCCTGTTTGCAAGAAAAAGTTTATGCTTATGATAACAACTAATGGCAGCGTTAAATGCCAATTAAATTTTGAATCTTTTGAAACTATAGATATCTGGCCATAAAGTTAATAGAAGGTGGGGCATCTCGCAAGGGTGTTTGTTACGCTTTTTAATTTATGTTTTCATTCCCCTATGAATAGCCTCATCCCCTTTGTAGCTTCGGCAAGATGATATTTGTCTTTGGCTGACCAAAATCTAGGCTAATTTTAGTAAATGTAGCATGTAAAGAACTATATAGGCCATGAATAGATGAATGAATTATTTAGTTGTTTGTTGACAATGCGATACAGATCAAATGAGGACTACCACATTTTATGTAAGTGTTATTTGTGTTTTGTAACAGGATGTGACTGATACGTCAATATTCTTACATATGATCTATTACTCGAATTCATGGATTTTTATATACATGTACATTACTTAACACACTGTGGAGTGTACTACACAAATGTAATGTCAATATCCAAGTATATTTCAGACTAGTTCTGTCTTCATTTAATAAAATTTCCATTTGCTATTTTCTCTGAAAATCCTTGTCACTGATGACAGATAACCTCTTAAAAATTTCTCCTGTATGAGAAATTTCATTTTTTTCAGCCACCTCCCCAACACTTATCATAACATCCATTTATGTTGACAATATTGCCTTGGTCTCAGTGATGTTGAGATAAATGGGTAGTACTGTATTTGGAAAATGGTGACATTTTTGGAAATTGGTGACAAAATATTGAGGTTGGTGATCTTTTTTTTAGGGTACAATTTTTTTTTAAGCCAGTGCCAACCTTCATGCTATGCAAAACAAAAAAGGTCTGGTGGCTACAAGCAGTTAAATAGAGCCTGCATTAAGTGTCCTAAAATGCTGAATAAAACTCACTGACAACCAACAGGTAGTCTATTTGAAAGTATCTTTGTTATCTTGTCATCAATGTGAATTGCATATAAATATATGTCTATCTGTAATCTGCATACTGGAAATACAACCAGTATGTCAACATACATAAAGGGTAACACCTATCTTCCAAAGATGGAAAGATGATCAAGTTCATAAGTATATCAATATGTATCTTATGTATCGTTAATCGTATTGATATGCGGCACAAGGTTCACCCCTACTATTTATATTGTTTATTAATGACTTTCCACTTTTACTGGGGATAGCTATGCAGACACAACATTATCAGACATCCAGAACACAAAGCATGAACTGGAAATTTCTTTACAGAATGCCCTAGCCAACTGGTGCACATGTAATGGCTTGGTAGTAAATACTGGTAAAACTAAAATATTACTTATTTCAACACAGCAAATAAGAACAAATATTGATAGTGATGAACTACATGCATGTCTAACAAGGAAGGATACAAATTTGCAAATGGCCTGTCATGGTAGACTACTTGGTGTTAAACTGTTTGGTGGTAGAAGTTGCTGCTGCTCTTGTTGTGCTCTTGGTTTTAGATACATTTCTTTTTCATAACATGTCTTTAATATGAAAGAAATTTATTTGTTTCTTCTTCTAATATAAATTATGGCTGCTTTTATAATATTTTTTGTTTATTACTAATACGAGTTATTGGAATAGTTGCCCCATGATCATATGGCACTATTAGTTTCACTTAATAAGCAGGAATCTTTGAGGCAAATTTAATAAGTCGGCAAACTAGAATATTGAACACTATTCAAAACTACATTCCAATTTCAATATAAAAAAATGAAATAGAATGTCATCAAATGTATGCATGATCAGGTTCACTAGAAGTAAATTTAATAGTACTTTGAATGTAACAACTGAAGAGGTTGCTTCCTTGCTCTGGATAATTCATGATCATTAATAATTTCCCATGATATATGTTATGCATGCAGTCCATGATTGGTTATTATCTACCAGTTTGGTTTATGATATATTTTGTTATCTGTTATAACTGGAGATCTGAAAATAAATTGCAAAAAAATGACAAGTGGTGAGGTTTACATGTAGGATGTTAGAAACAATACGATTGTATATTAAAATAATACTCGTTATGTAACGAAAATTTCTGAATTCTCTGGATAGGGCCCCAAAATTTTATTGTTGGAATCATCTCTGCATATATATAAATTGATTAGCTTAATTTACTGCTTCTAAACATCGACAAAAAAAAGTAAACATGTAAACACTCATGTGACTGTCAGTGATGTAGGTACAACTCACTCCAATTATACATTTCCACATCTCTGATTAAGAGGATTGTTTAGCAGGAATTTGTTTTCTTAGAATATGTACAACTTTCACACCAATGCTGCATGACTATGAAAATGTGGGATATGACTTGAATTGGTTGTAGTGTACATAACACAGCAGGCAGATGCATCTATAACGCTGATAATGATTTCCTTAAACTACATATTATACCATCAAAGCCTATTTTTTTACAGAACCTTTGATTAGTAAGTAACACTTAAAAAAAAAAAACCATTTGCAGTTTCTAAGTTACTGTACAGTTTCTAAGTTATTGCAGAGCCTACAAAAGCATCCAATGTGCTTGTCCAGGTAGAACATACAGTTGCATACTTTATTTCTTTTCTGGCCAAATAAAAACAATGTGTGACTCTGACTGCATTGAAGAAAAAAAAACAATGAGGGTAGGTAGGTTTGTACAGATGTTTTGTTTTTTTTTTGTTTATATTTTGTTGGGACAGGCAAGAAAATAAGCATCATTTGTGTCCTCAATTTAATTTCAATCTCAGTTACATGTTAAATTTTTTCTTGCCCAACATTTTGTTCCCTCATTTTTCCATATTTCTTTTCCTGAAAAAATAGGTAGGGTTAGCATGAACAAAATAAGATTCAGATGGGTAATCAGAGCTATGCATACCTTTTTATCTGGCCTTAGCATGATGAGGTAGATGTGTAATCTAATCAACAAAAGTTTCATCTGCATAATTATATTGCAGTAGTGTACAATTAGCAACTTAAGATTAAATTATTACAAAACTTTAAAATGTCATCACGTAAGCGGAGAATTAATACTTTAGAAGAAAAAGCAAAAGGTCTTAAACTTGACAACAATGGGGGAGAATTAAAAAATTTTATGTTGGGAAAAGTCAAATAAACAACATCATAACAGATAAGAAGAATATTCTGCAGTAGTGGGAAAAAGGTGTACATGGAAAGAGAATTATTTAAATGTCAAGCAATGTACTGGTATTTACCAAGATCTAAATGACATTTCTGAATGGTTTTGCAATGTACATGCCAACAAAACCCAATCATATTTCATGCTTAAGAATAAGAACTATTAATGTATGTTACCTTGAAATAAGTCTGTTCTTAAAACAGCTTTTAAGCTATATGTAGCTTTCTTACTACATACAAATACAAATATAGTCCCCCTCTTGAAATGCCACCAGTCTTATACAGACACTTTTCTGGTGCAAAAATGGTGGCCATATAACAGGAGGACCACTGTATTAAATTTCACATCATTGTAAAGACAAGACAAATCCAGCTGTACAACTTATCATTTCAAAAGATATCATACAGCTGCCTTTAATTAACTTCAACAGTATCTAATACGAAACTGTAGAAACCTATTTACATTTGCTCTCACTGGATATAAGAATTTTGATTATTTCATTTATTGTATTGTGAGTAAGCAGCAGTTTACATACCCTCTTGACTCTGAGCAGTTCTAAAAACTCTGTAAGTGCCCTGACATCCGTCTTTTCAATATGTTGAGATTTTCCAAAAATCTAGTCAAAATCTCACTTTAATCAACAGAGCCTCTCACTACTTTGCAATCTGCATGTAACCAGCTGATTGGCAACCCTGTTTATGGCAACCCGATATACTGAATGACTTGTCAAGTTGCAAATAACACATTCTTTTTATTCCAGTCTCCATAAATAAAAAGCCATATTTCATCTTCAAACATTTCTTTTTGTCAAGGTTGGGATGTCACCTATAAATGTATAATGACTACACTCTTCACTGCACTCTGTACATACTGAGCTCTAGATAAGAATTTAATAAATATCTCTCTGCCTTGGAATTACAGTAATGACATTTTTCTAAAATTCAATGGCGTGCCATGTAAATAATGCAAAATACAAACTTACAAAACCAGACTGAGGTTTCAACATCAAGATATTAGTCATGCCTTTTATGAATGCATCAAATGACTTGGTGACCAAGACTATAGTACAAGTCACACAGGTCATGTAGTATTCATCGCAGACTATTTCAGTAATGGATGTCATTTTTTATAATTTGATTCTACATACCTTTGAAGGGCAAGCATTCACTTCATTTGGATATGAATATATCCATATTCCTTTGGAAGGTCATTATTTTGATGCCCCAAGAGGTGCATATGGCGAAATCAATGTTAAAGTACGTAGACATTTTTGGACAAAATGAACCTAATGGTGTGATCCAGTACAATCTGGATCGAATGTCGCATGCTGTGAGGTCACAATGAAAGATACGCATATTGATAAACATATTCGTAATACCCTTGACTGTTATGATTCCACCTGACACACTCTTATTTTGACCAAAGTTTAGTACTGGGCCACCATTGTAAAAGTCCATAGCGATATATTCTTGGTGACAGTTAAGGTGCAGAGCATTCAATAATCAGGACTTAAATTAATTTAATTTAAAGTGAGTAAATGCGCATACATGACCCATGTGACTTGTACTATAACTCAGAACACAATTAATTATATGGCTCCCTTTGAATAAGTGTTTGTCCCTTTGAATAAGTGTTTGTATACTGAAGAAGTATAATTTTAAATGTGCATAAAACAAAAGAAACTTCTCTAGATAGGAGAGTTTTTAGTGAAAAATTGTATCATTATAAAATATGGATGAATATGCTGGCAAGTTTGGACTAAATGTTGAAAATTAAATTTTTACATAATTTTAATGAATTAAAACTTTCTTGATTTGTTTTCAGTCTACCTTTCCATGCAAAACTTGCAAATAAGCTGCTTATTTAGAGCTATGCATAAACATTTAGGTACTAACGTGTGTAAATTTGCACATCCCTGCTAGACTAATAAATGTACAATTCAACATACACATACTATAAGCTGCTGAAAGTGTATGCACACTAGATATACAGTATGCAACCACAGCACTCAAACTAACAAGTGTCCACACTGTAGAGAACTACATAGCACACAAAAACATGGTTTTAAACTTTCTCACCTGAGGGAGAGTTGAAGATATCATCTGCTATTTCCTCTGCACTTGGACTATACTCAGTCTCCAGTGAGCTCACATTATCAAGAGTGAGATCTGATGGACTGATCTGTGCTCCACTGCAGCTTTGGGAGTGCAATATATCCTGATCACAACTAATGCCACAATCTTTATTGCATCCATCAATATCTAAGCTCAGACCTAGAGCTTTTGCCACATATTCTAAAGAGAGAGTACCTAAAGAATTTTCTGCCAGGACATTTTCCAAGCTCTCCATATCCCAGGACAAGTCAACTGGTTCAGCACCACTTACTGACTGAGAGGAAATACCCATGCTGGAATTATCCGATTCGGACATGGAAGTTGCTGGAACATTTGGGATGGATTTATGTATCTCTAGTTCATTAAAACTACTAGATATTGGACTGAGATAGTCATCTGTATTATATTTTGCTTTCAGTTCATCCAGTTTTGAAACAATGTCTTGAAATTCGTCTTCTATGCAATGAATTTCATTCTCAAGAACATCAAATTTATCACTAGATGAACCATTTACATCAGCTGTTCCAGACATCAGGACTTCCAATTCTGGACTACTAATCCCAGATAAACTGTCCTGCCGGCTAAAAGTTAAAAAACTATCCTGTCGACTTAGGCCAGAAAAACTGCCTTGTTTATCTAAGCTAAACAAATAGTGGTGAGAACTTCGGTCAGGTGTCTCACTTCTAGAAGAATTTGTAGAAACAGAGTCAAGAGATTCTGAATGAAGTCCATCTAACTTCCTGAGAAGGACTTTATGAAACTGACTACTGTCAGACTTTTCTGATGACTGCACAGATTGAACAGGAGAAATGACAGTTGAGCTACTTTTAGAATCAAAAGATTCATTACTACATACATAATCATTCATCTCTACAACTAATGCTAAACTGTCATTCATTTTAAGTTGTGACAGAGCACCAGCAGCAGTGGTTGAGACTGAAGTACCAGTACAAGAACCAAGCAAATCCTTAACTTGAACCGAGTAACAAGAATCTGCTTCTCTGAAGCCAAAATCTGCAACATGATTTTCTATTGGCTGCTCATCTTCTGATGGGGGTGTAAGAAGAACGCTACTAGCACCAAGATCATGCCCTACATAAAGGACAGCAGGGCTTCTATTATGCTCACCTTGTACTGAATTTACCTCATATTCAAATCTATCCATTACACTACATACATTTTCAGTATCTTTTGTTTCACTACAATCTAATCTTGCATTTCTAATTGACAAAGAGTTTTGGCTAACATTGCCCTGTAGAGATGCACTCAAAGATGTGGACAGTGTTACATCATGCTCAATATCAACAAAGTCCTGTGAATGAAAAGTTGTCTCCTTCGTGAAACCATTTCGAGTTGTCTCCCTCTGAACAGAAACCATGCATTCTGGAACAATATTTACACATCCTGATTTAGTAATTTCCTCTCTTTCAGTACTGGAAAATCCTTCTTCTGAATCACAGGAAGAATTAAAATGTCTCCTCAAGCGAAGGTAGGTGCCCTTTGTATTCAGATTCACATCTCTAAGATATCTGCCTTCGCTCTCTCCAAGTATAACCCCCTCTCCTCTCTTGTAGTAAGCTGTCAATTTGGGATAACGGGACTCTACATTTCCCATCTTGCTGTCAACAAATGTTACTGGCGCATCCTTAAAAAGATTAAAACAGCACTTTATACCACTTTCTTTGGATAGGAGAAAACTACAAGCAAAGCAAATGAAACAAATGAAATATGATGACAAGTGTTATATTAACAACTACATCATGTAAAATAATAACCTCTAAATTATTCAATATAATGTTATACAACTTAATACTGTATCACTTATTCCATTGTTTTTTTCTATCCTCCATATCAGGCAAAATTTTGAGAATTCAAAGATGTGTCATTTTAACTGAAAAGTCTTAGTATGCATCAAAATGTTCAATCTGGGTACCACTGGGACTACCAGAATGCTGGGGTTAGGCCTCCATAAGCTGAATCCAAGTAGCCCTAATGGGTTACTGAATTATATAATATTGCTCCACAATTTTATAAACTGTAACCAAGTAAAATACTTCACAAGGAGAATAAGTACAACTAACTAATAATAAGAAAAATTTCAAGTCCTCAAGCAAAATTGCATATTAAAAAGCGTTCCATGAGCTACTGAATTCAACCCTTACTACTAGATGCTTTCCTTGGTAGCCCAGTGGGCTTGTGACTAATTTCAAATTCATTAAAAACTGGCTTGCTGATGAACTAAACAATTACATCAAAGCTGATACTAGATGAAAAGATTGAAAGACACCTGGGCTAATAGAAAGAAACATAAAATTACTTAACAAATCTCTACACAACCAACATATTTTATGCAAATATAATGACTGCCAACACAAATAATTTTTTCTAAACATGAAATATATTAAATGGCTTTATATTTTAAACATTTTGTGCAAAGTTGTGAGTGTAATTCTTCTGTTATAAGCACAGTCATTTTATTATGGCATGTTCAATCAACATAAAACACTTCTATGTTATCAGAAAAATTTTGAATTTCACATGCATATCTAAAACAACTACATTACGATGATGAAGGCACTACTCAAAAAAAGGCAACAACGTATGATCAAGTGCACCCGAGTTAATCTTGGTTACTAAATCACTTGACCCATTCTGAAAGGCATAATAAATGTGTTTATAATTAAAACAGTCTATGTCACAAATTTTGTGTTCGATTATGTTTAGAAAAACTCCATTGAAATTTTTAAAAACATTATACTGTTTATGGGAGCCATTAAAGTGTACAATGTTAAAAGTGAGGTCACCTTATCATGGGGTACATTATACACTGTATTCCTATAACACAGTTTAATGATAACTATGTCCAGACCAGCCATATAAAATGGACTGTGTTATACTGGAGCACCTTATGTACTATACTCATAGACTGTGTTATAATGGAGCACATTATGTACTATACTCATGGACTGTGTTATACTGGAGCACCTTATGTACTATACTCATAGACTGTGTTATAATGCAGCACCTTATGTACTATATGCATGGACTGTGTTATACTGAAGCACCTTATACTATACTCATGGACTTTGTTATACTGGACCACCTTATATACTATACTCATGGACTGTGTTATACTGGAGCACCCTATGTACTATATTCATGGACTGTTGTACTGAAGCACCTTATACTATGCTCATGAACATTATACATTGTATTACTGTAACAATACATTATGAGAACCATTTCTAGACCTGCCTTATAAAATTAGGGGTTACACAATAGATGTACCAACGTATCTAAACTTTTTTCCATATTTATATAAAAGTGAAGTGACACAGAAAGATATTTACCCTACTGATAAACAGGTTACTTCAATCTTTAGTACTCATGAATAATTATTAGTCATTTTTGCCTTTTCATTTGTTAAATTAAGAATTTTGTCAAGACAGTCATAGCTGGAACATGCACTAATTTCTGTCAGTAGAAAAGAAAAACTGACAAAATCTACTAGTCTTTGCCAGGACTCATGGTACTAATTCAGTTCCCATAGTAAACCTATGCAAACACCATGATATTAAAAATTCAGTAACTTAAAATTTCTTAGTGCTCATGATCAAACCTATATTTATCAGTATAAATGAAACCTATATTTATCAGGATAGATGAAACCTGGAAGTCAGCTTCTGTGTAGAGGAAAGGATATGAGCCGTGGCATTTTCTGGACCTGCATGTGTTTGAAATATGTGCTTTCAATACCACACCAAAGAATCAGGTGCTAATTTTAGTAATGAGTGTTCCAAACTCAAAGACTGTTAAAGGACTGAAATTCCATCAGTAAAACAATGTCTATTTTTTTCACATACAACTAGGGTAAGCTCTGAAAAAATTCTTTTTCCTAAAACTTAACTTACATTATTAACCAATCCTGGCCACCCAAACCCATATATACCGTATTTTATGTTCACCCATTTCCAGGCTGGTTCCCATTTTTCCATACAATTAGTATCATGTGTCCTCCAAATTAGTAAACACAAGATGGCTAACTCATGTGGTTTGAAATATGACCCTACATCCCAACTCTGCCAATTCCATGCTGATTATTGTCACATCAGCAATCTCAGCCACTACTAACATATATCAATGTAAAGAAGACATTCCAGATTTGCTACCCATCTATGTTTTAAGTACATTGCTGATCATTTAATAGCCACATTACACAAGTTTCTCTGTTGCTTTGCATCTTGTCTACTTTTATCAGGGCCATGCTTCTGGTGTGTCACACTGAGAAATATGTCACATTTAATTCTGATTAGTGGTTATTGTTGTTTCAAATCCAGAGGAGAAAACAACAACCACCAATCATAACTGGATTATTCACTGTGTGACGCAATGAAGTACTGCCATCAAAACTAGGTCCATTTACAGTAGATATAAAGCAACAGAGAAACTTCAAGCAAATGTGCTATTAAAATGATCAGTAAAGTACTTAAATTATATACAGGAACAAGCTTGTAATGTCTCCTTTTACTCTGATATGTGTAAACAGCAACTGAATATGCTGACAGGAAAAAAAAAATCACTGCACAAGTTATAGCCATCTTGTTGATTTGTAGAAGAATTGCCAACAACTTTCTTTGTCATTGGAAAATGCACGTCTGTGGCTGTGGTAGTTGTTTTGCATGTGCATTAGTATAATTTGAAATATTTGGTTGTTAGTCCTCTCCACTTCCACATGCAGACTTGGTCTAAGTAAGATTTCCTTTGCACGAGAAAACTGCACTATTTTCTTCTGTTTTGAAGACACCAATGTATTGACTTCCAAATTTAACTGGAGACATGAAATTGGTAATGTTCTAAAAGTTAATACATTCATGCATTGCAAAACAAAGCACATAGTGACCAAAATGAGTCCTGCACCTGATTAAATGAAGCAGCCTGAAATGCCCTATATGGCTAAATAAAAATCGCTTAAGTACTTTTCAGTCCTTGTCAAGGATTAAAATGGCATATGAATTGTACCAATACATGGAAGAGGTACAGTATATTGTTTCATCCCTATATAAAATGAACACTGAGGTGCCTTACACTGGTAAACATATATAGTATTACAATAAGGTAATGGAATTCAAAACGAGATCTGCCTTATAAAAAGGAGTGTTACAAGAAGTGTTCAAAGATCGGAGGTAGGTCATGATTCATTATGGACCAGTGCCAGACTATAGAGCTTTGTTACACTATGGGACTTTTGGTACTAATATATGGGAGAATGGGAACTAATCTAGAAACGGGTGAAGTATTATAGGGCTAAATATAGTTATGATATTTATTTCGGTTTTAGAAGAGTAGATACATTTGAATACAAATTTTCTAAATTATCTTCATAAATTTAATAATAGTATATCTATGATAGAGGAGTACATCTCTATTTACTGTTAAACTTAGGGGACTGTGATTCCAGTTGAATATGGTATTATCAGCAACCACTCAGGGGCAATGGTGTTGGGTTACAGTCCTGGCTGAGAAATTGAATCAAAGAAGTTATTATAGTAGTAGGATTGTGTGTTTGTAGACATATAAATCAATGAGAAAATGCTTCCCTTAATAGTCAAACATTTAGTTTAATCACCAGTTGTTGTGAAATTTTAAACTTTGTTGCTTCACTAACTGCGAACAGAATAGCATATAGAACTGGAGGCATTAGTACCATTGGCTTACAGTGTTTTATCTACCCATGTGTCATGTGTCAAATATGCAGACTTTTCTGATCTGATGCACAAAAACCCTTGCCGGTACGTAAATTGACACACCCCAATGTTATGTTTTGCTGATTAACACAAAACAAATGTTTGGTCTAAAAATTGTCGCTGGTAAATTGACACACCCCGATGTTATGTTTTGCTGATTAACACAAAATAAAGACTTGGTCTAACTACTTTAATAGCTAGATTACAACTCTCCCAAACAGGGAAAACACGTGAACATAGTTTCTTATGCTAATGTTATCATCATACATAGGGTTACAACTGAGTGTAGAGCCTGGAGCTGACCATATGTGACCTAAACTGTCACATCATTTGTAGCAACAGGATGTTAGAATCATCTAATCACCACACCCAAGAAAGAGGCAGAAATAAACGCATGATTTTAAAGTGATTCTCATGAGAAACTATTATTTTATCAGCACCCTTGTCTCGTAATGAAGCAACAATTTCCATTCACTCAATTGTATGCCTTGTGTTGTTCCAAGATACTGTCAGCGTTTGATTGAAAATGGTGTCCAAAGCAAAAAAATTCAAATAGATCCCAAACAAACAAAATTATATTTTTTTGACTGTGTTTACGACTGACCGATCATAACAGCATTGTTATCGAACCAGTGGAACCTTCATCATGTAAAGATGAGGTAATGGTTACTTGTAAGATAAAATGTAATTTTGTGCAGCAATGGTTGATAGCTGGCTACATTTTCAAAAAGAAGTTATGTCAAGTAAAGAATGTGACAGTGAAGACACCTTTATGTTTTGCCATGTATGTACAGAGTTAAAAAAAAAAATCCACGACCAAAATGTGCAAAAAACAATAACTTTCGGAACAGTACACTGGCAAGGCATGCTGGGTTGCCAGAACACAAACTGCTGATTGAAGGTTCACAACACTAGGCTGATTTTAATTGCAGTTTTACAAAAACATTTTTCCAAACAAGACATAGCAGTGAAAGTTGTACTTAAGTGTGTACATTGGCTGAGTGTAAAAGACATCCCTTTTCTAAAATACAAATCTATTCTTAATTTAATACGCAACGGCTGAAGAAATTAATGCCATTGGCATTCTGAAGAATTCTGCCATTCAGTATCACTCAGCTACTACCTGTTCAGAGTTACTGGACAGCCTATAAATGTTGTTGAGGATAGTCTTTAATATGGTGGCACTCTACAGTTTTGTACTTTGCATAGGGTTAGAATTTTAGAGAAAAAGAATTTCCCTGGGTTTCCTCACTAGTTATACTGGCTATTTAAAAAAAAACCTTGTATATCTTAGGTACTGTTCAAAGAACATTTAATTCCCTTTATTTTGGTGTATGATTGATGGGTGTAATATGGGTTATAGAGTATACAGTTTGGCCTTACTCCAGGTGTGCACCTTTCAAAAAAGTGCTAGCTCCACTTCGTCATTTTCACTTCCTGCACTTCAGAGGTAAATTGTAAAAAAAAGAGCTGATAACTTTTTTTTTACATTTTATATATTTGGTAATTCATTCATTGCACTTTCAGAAGCTGGTATTGTCTAGTCTGGCAAAATTCATTTTCCATATTTTAGCAGCTGCTAAGGATAGTGTACTTTAGACAAATTCAGGCTGATGTTTGGAGCACAAGGGAGCAGTCATTTTAGTTAGTAGTGTGCTAAGATCATTTACAATTTCCAAAAGTACAATATCCAAAGAAATGTCAGCCACATTACATCAAAGTAGCACAGAGGTATGCCAACATTCTCTCCACTGTGCTTGTTTTAAATGTAAACAACTTCACCTTACATACATCACTCTCTTAAATGTACGTAATAACTGGTGAGTGCCCCCTATACATGACCTGCAAATTTTGTCATCTGTGACAGCAATGGCAGATGAAAGCACTGACATAGCTAACAATAAACACCTTGGCATATATGCTCAGATTATTTCTGATAACATGAAAACATCAACAAGATTTTTAACAAATATAGAATGTTCAGATCCTTCTGGCAAGGGAATTGCCTTATTGGTTTCAGTCACATTATATAACTAATGTTTTGTTATGTATTTAAACAATATAATTATTTTTTAAAAACTACTGAAGACTGATCATCAGTTTGAATAAGACTCACAGGTTTGGATTTTGACACAGTTTTTTGCCTTGGTGCATCAAATGACTTACATAAAGCCATTTGAAGATAAAACACTGGGTTGATCTGCGATTATCATACCTGTCCAATCCAGCAAATTTCAAGTATGACCGAATGACATTAATTGGGTTGTGCTCGAAATTTGTAAAAAGTACATAATTCGTATCAAAATCACTTAAATCAACATTTGTTTTACTTATTATTATTATAACAACAATTATAAATCAAAATACAGAGCTGTACACCAATATATATACCCAGAAGATGTAAATAATTGTGTATTTCAGTTTTATAGCGTGTTGCAGTGTTTCTAGTAACAGGAAGTGGGTAATCCTACATGTAAGACCTCGATGCTGATATTTATGTTTTGGGTGTCTGGTTCTTACTGCCCAAATAATGGCGCTGTATAGCTTGTTTTGATGTCGTTTAACATCGGAACGACAAGTCAAATCTTCAGGAATATCCCACCCACTTGGCAGCCCATATTGGAGCTTTTCTACAAATTAGGTCATTAACCCCTGGCACCGCGTTTACGCGGCAGGAGGTAGTAGCCTACTTCCGAGCTCTGTAGCATCAAGGTCATGTATGATACACTAAAGTGGGTGGTATTATAGAAAGTTAGACAGACATAGCTCTACAATGATACCAAATAATCTGGACGTTCTAGTTGCACTACAAAATATAGAGGGAAAAACATAATTTTTTGGACCGGAGTTGTTTCCACCCAAAATTTGTCCATGGTCGGAATCTGATTTTATGCCCGGATTTTAGACTTTTTTGGCCTCAGATCTACGGCAGACCAGTCTGACCTGCACACAAACAGGTGAACCTTTGCAAAAAGTAGGATAAGATGGGCATTTGGAATAAAGAGTGGTCTCAATATGAAAATGATGGGTCCCTTAAGCAAAAAAAAAAACCTCCAACTTTTACCCTTCTGCAAATGCGCGAGCAAAATTACCAATGAAAATCAATGTTTCTAACACAACTATGCATTAGGTTAACTGGAAATCTCTTGGAGGTCGATGTATTAGGATGTATTCAGAAATAGCCCCCAAAATGTGTTTCCTACTCGCATTTCAGGCCAAAACGACAAAAACCTCCAGGGGTTAATGAGTTAAAGTTATGTTTTAGTCAGGCTTTACTTACTCTGATGCATTTTTCCTACTAAATTCAAATTCCCACACAAGCAAATGGACATGTTTTGAAGTTCCATTGGCCTACATTTCAGTTGGCTGGAATGCAATGGAGGCCAGGAATACTGAAATCGGTTAAAAGGATGATAAGAATCTTGAACTAAATGAAGCTATCTAAACACTTTCTTCAATATTAATATATATTTATTTGTTTCGCTAAAGAAGTATAATTCAACTTAACCCTATTTCAGCATTCCTGGCTTCCATCGCATTCCGCCAACTGAAATTTGGGCCAACGAAACTTGAAAACAGGTCCATTTCTTTTGTGAGAATTTTAATTTATTAGAGAAATGACATCTGAGTAAGTAAAGTCTGACTAAAACATTATAACTTTTACTTTGTAGAAAACACAGGTGTCAACACAAGCTATCTGTTGAATAAAAACCAATAATCTGAAGGAAAAGAAACTCATACCAAGTGACAAAATTGTCTCAGATTAACCCCATGACCCGTTCTGACATAGGACTTTGTCTACTATACTATAAATGAGAAAAGGGAAGTAACTTCCAAAACTTTGTTCCACACTTGACCCTCGATTTCCTTCTGCTATTTCTGTCTTTGAAGGCACATGAGTCTAATCTATGGCTTGTTTTACTCCCAAGATATTTTTCTATTCATCAAGCCCTCATTGACTTTTCTGAGTTGCATAAAACTGAAGTTACCAGCTCCAAAATGCACGAATTTTGCAAATATTTCTAGCCGGGACAAAATTACACTCCTGTGGGTACTCTTCTGTGCAACTAACCCTATTATACTGAGAAATATGGTATTTGCGAATCTACGATATGTTCATTCATTAATCTGAGAACAATGATAGATGCAAAAGTATGTTCCTACTTACCATTAACTCTATTCAACTTTAGGAATTCAGTTCCATAAAAGAATTATCTAAATCCACACAAATCGAATACACATTACACTCATTTTCAAAATATCCGGACTAAGCGGTACAAAAGTTAATGCCAAAATATGATTGGCTCAAAGAGTAATATTTAAATAACAGCCATGCATCTGATCCATGATGTTACCTCTTGAGCCAATCATATTACGTTCTACATGAGCTTTGTTATGTGTCTAGGCTAGTACAAAAGTAACAAGAAAAGAGTGAAGCCAACAAGTTTTGTAAAATTTAACTAATAATTTATTTCCCTAGAAAAAACAAGGTAAAAATGAGAATAAGGACTTACGGTTTATGAATCAAATCCAAAACTTAATCCAAGAATTAAAAAGTGCAAGTCCTATCAAATAAAAGTCCTAAGCGAATCACAGTTCGAATCCCGATGAAATTGAATAAAATAAAAAAAATTCAACTCAAACTGGTCACAACAAAACACTTTGGAACTGCAAAGGTTAAAAGCACAACTAACTATTTCTTCTCAAGAAAACGACTATACAGTAAATTAAGATGTAAAACAGATTCATGAATGGGGTCATGTGATCACCTCTCTACAGAACATAGAAATGTTACATGACAATTATCACATACTCTAGTATAGCCTAAGCTAAAATCAATCATTTTCACTCTAGAAATGAATAATAAAAAAAGTTCTTTATTCCAAACTTGACACTGGTTCTGAATCTAGGTGAGCAAAAGATACAATGTTTCAAACTACTGGCTGTTTATCAGGTCAAACAGAACTGAATTGAATTTTAAAAAAAAAATCAAATCCAGCACACAAAATTATCATTACAATAACATGTAATGGAATAAAATAAAATTAAAAAAAAGAATTTAAAACTAACAAACAAACAATTTAATTACATATACATAACAGCTTAACTTTGTCCTGGCAGGCGAAATTCGTATGTTTCAGAGTCTGTAACTTCAGTTTGGTGCAACTCACAAAAATCAATTATGGCATGATGAATAGAAAAATATCTCAGGAGTAAAATAAGCTATAGATTATGGTCGTATGCCTTCAAAGATGGAAATAGAAGAAGGAAATCGAGGGTCAAGGGTAGGACAAAGTTTTGGAAGTTACATACCTTGTCTCTTTTATAGTATGACAGACAGGGTCCTATGTCAGAGCGGGTCATGGGGGTAATATGAGGCAATTTTGTCACTCGGGACAGTGTAATATTTTTTCCTTCAGATTATTGTTTTTTGTTTTTTTTTAACATCAAACTCGCGTCGTGCACTTGTGGTAGAAAAGCTTCGTTATTGGCTGTCAGCTGTGTGAGATATTCCTGAAAATTTGACTTTCGTTACGATGTTGGTCGACATCAAAACACGCTACACAGCGCCGTTATTTAGGCAATAATGAATAAGACCTAGATGCCCTAAACATAAATATCAGCGTCGAGGTCTTACATGTAGCTGTTGAACTACGAAGTGGGATACAAACAAACGGGATGATCTGATAATACCTTAATACTAATATTATTATCCGTACTTTGTGGGCTAGGTACTAACGCCTTAGTCCTATAACGTAAGGCGTATCACATGATATTCCTGTTTTGGTGCAACCAAAAGATAAACATGTGATACGTCTTGTTTATCAACGGAGCAACCCGGCGTGAGTCGCACGTTTTCAGCATACTATAAAAAATGTTTTGAACATGTTCCATATTTATATTCTAAAAGAAATGAATAAATCATCTAATTTAATACCAGATTTTCTACATATCAGTGTTGATATACGCGTAAAATATCGTTTACCTTCTTTATCCGATATTTTATTTTGGATCATCCGCCATATTAGTTCAACTGGTATCCGGAATCAGGCCACAATTAATAATTCCGGTTCATGTAGTCCCAGTCTATTTTTGGAGCATTTTTCCTGTCTCCGTTTGGTGGTGATGCAAGAGACAGATTTAGGCATTCTTGGTATGGATTTAAAGGCAATTGTTTATTCTTTAGAATATGGTTGTCTGTGTGTGTTTCGGCGACAGTGTACAGTGAGTAATAAGGTCTTGGTGATGATCCGGAAGTGAAATCTTGTGTTCCACTGCACGTTGGTTTGTTTACAGTCAAGCCTTTCAAAAAAATGAAGTTGAACCTTTGACAAGAACTTCACCGTGAAGTCATCTTTGAAGGTATTTTAGATTAGCATGTGAGCTAATTGATTGTATTAATTGTCACACAATGGAAAGTTCAGTACTGAGAAACAAATGTAGCAAATACATAGTAAAATTAATTGTGTTCTATGGCCTGTCAGTGCAGTATTTGAGTAAAGTTTAAATTGGTATAAAATCTTTATTATTAATGATAGACATGAAATTTTATAATGTTATGTATATTGACTTTGAAAATATAAGAATAAAATAAAAAATAAAAATTATTTTTTATTTTAAAATTTTAAATGAAATTTTTTAAAAAATTTTAAAAAATAAATAAAATTTTCCCCCCAAAATGCACATAACTATATAATATTTATCGGGAATAATGTTAAATGATATCAGCATGTATATATTCCTACACCATATACAAGTTCCAATGATGGATATTTGTCAAATTTTGTCAAAGAAAATATCTTTATAAGTCAAAATGAGACCTTCATTTAAAATACATGAAGAAAAAATTCTATTTTGCATTGTGCCTATAGGTCATTCAGACTATTTATTAGGGGTCCAAACAGTTAATTTATGTGTTTATGATGGGGTGACTTCCTGAGTAACACATATCTGCTTGTATAGCTTTCAGTAATTGTTTATAAACATAGTTATAGGGTATTTAGTGAGAGGACAGAGATGAAAACTTTATACTAGAACCTGCTCAAGTTCTCTACAAAAAGCTGTCAGAGAATGAAATACAGGTCAAAAGGATAGAATATACTTTCCCCAGGTATATTTACCCTTGCATGTAAGAAAACAGCAAAACGATGTAAGTTGAACACAAAATGCATTCCATTTTGTTGTTAGTTTCATTAAGATATTGACTGATGTAGTGCCTATATGTGGCCTATATGATATGGGAATTCTAATGATCCATTTTGCTTTATGCATTATTAATTACTAATAATATTTGTTAACTGACACTCTAAAGATTACATAATATATATACATAAATATTCAAACAGATTATTTGAATTTAACTTTGTACAACTGATCTTAACATGGTTACATATCAGACATGAACAAAAATCCATATATTTTAGAATGTTTGGGATCAAAAGTTGACATTCAGTACATCATATAGGCTGACACTGTACCTATAGTGAATCTGTAAGGCACAGTTCTGGCTGAGTGCACTTCTAATATCCCAAAATGTTATTTTCATCATGAATATGCCCATGTATCATAACATATTTCAATTTAGTACTTTGACAGAGTGCGGTATTGTAGCATCAGCTGATATCTGATTCCACTGGATCATTGAGCTTAATAACTGGTAACCATCACTCTTAAAAATACACTAAAAATTTTCAAACAGATCATTTGAATTATGTTTGTACATGCAATTTTAACAAGTACATCGTATACGTCCCACACATGCAAATGTTCATCCTTGTTTACAAGTTTTGGGGATCAGAATTTCACATTTAGTTGATGATAGGGGATCTTTTGGTACCTATAGTTGATCTGTGTTGCCACATTTGGCTGTATTCACTTGCAATATCCAAAATTGCTATTTTCCTCATGAATAAGATTGCTTATAGTAATATATTTTAATTTAGTACATTGTCACTTGACTTTCCTGCATACTGGTATGTACTAATGTTTGCACCAATGATCAAACCTCACCGTTCCAACATTGCCTTAAACTTTATGATACATACTCTACCTGATAGTTATTTAACCTGGAAACGGCTAAATATGCTTCTAGAAACCTCATATATTTTTAGGATGCATTTATCACTTTAATACATGCCCATTGCTTCACATTTATGAGAGTCACTCTGTGAAGTTTACTATTTTTTCCCATGTTTGCAACCTGAATGTTATTTTGAAATCACCATATCTAACACATTTTAACTCTATTTGCCTACATGTTACTGTTTTCTAGAATTAAGTGAAACATTTTATATCTTTTCAGGTCTAGCCTGGTATCTGGAACAAAGTGTTAGAGTTGGATCAGTTTGGAAACTCTCCAGGAGTCCAGTGGTGATAGCAAGGTCTCATAAGGACATGTGCAGTGTACTGCCATAAATGACCAAGATTAGTTCATATCAGCACACTGATATACAGCAACTCAAAGACATGGCTTAGATCTTCATGAGAGAGATTCACACCATTGTTCAGTAAGGTAGAACCTCCCTGAAACTGTGTTTTCCTATCACATTGTCACCTTTTGTAGTTATCGACACTGAAATGGAATGCATTTTGGCTATAAAACATGGTAGTGGTTCGATCAAAACTTTAAATCTGAGTGCGCTATTAGTTATACAAACAACTGTCTAAGTACCTGACACAATAAATGTGGAACATAGCATGTGTCATTGTTTCTTTAGTGTGTACACCTATATACATACATTTGGACAGGCATATTGCAATTTGCTGCCAAAATCACTGTTGAGTTATCATGCTTCAGTACCCATGGGAAAAATGTTATCAGTTGTACAGACCCAAACTACAATTTGTTTTAAATACCATTCATCAGTCAACTTCGCTGTCTAAAATTTGTCAAATTGAATTTTATAACTTGTAAGAAAATTAAATTTTTCAATAAAATTTAGTTTTTAAAATTTAAATGTTTATTTAAATTTGCATTAAAATTTAATGTATCAATATTTTTTAAATTTCAAACACATTTTCAGACAGGCCTTATCATGTATTACAATTAGGTTTTTACTGCATTGAAAAATTCCTATAATTAAGGAAGATATAGCAAATTTAGTTTTGGTTTCTCAAGAACACTTGGACCACAACTTGCACCCTCTGGAACACCAGCACTACACACTTTCTGACAGCTGTCACATGTCTTGTTTGCAAGGAAATTCCAAAATACTTCATGTATGAAGTTGAAATAGGTGTGGCAAGCAAATATAAAAGTTTGACTAAAGAAATTGGGCCTGTCAGGAATCAGGCCACAATTAATAATTCCAGTTCAGTACCTGAATGTAGTCCCAGTCTATTTTTAGAGCATTTTTTCCCTGTCTCCGTTTGGTGGTGATACAAGAGATAGATTTAGGCATTCTTGGTATGGATTTAAAGGCAATTGTTTATTCTTTAGAATATGAGCTTATGGTGTGGTTGTTTGTGTGTGTTTCGGCGACAGTGTACAGTGAGTAATAAGGTTTAGGTGATGATCTGGAAGTGAAATCTGTGTTCCATTGCACGTTGGTTTGTTTACAGTCAGGCCTTTCAAAAAATGCAGGTGAACCTTTGAGAAGAACTTCACCGTGAAGTCATCTTTGAAGGTATTTTAGATTGGCATATGATTTGTATTGATTGTCACACAATGGAAAGTTCAGTACTGAGAAACAAATGTAGAGAATATATAGCAAAATTAATTGTGTTCTATGGCCATCTGCTTCCTCTTTCTTTTTTTTTTTTCTTTTTTTTAACTGTGCCGTATAAGGACGTTGATGCCTTGTTCAGAAACATGAACAAGAAAGCTTCATCTGGAAAACGAATTACCACAAGAATCTTGTGTTGTCAGTCATGGTGGTGATAGCACGCTTAGCGAAAACATACCAATATAATTTACCTGATATAGTCTTAATAACATTATCATTAGCCAAACATCCTGAAAATAAACCCCCAAAAACTCGGCTTTGGTAATATTTTTGTCTTTGACAACAGTTTATTTACACAGCGTGCAAAACTGCCACAGTCCAAATATTTACCAGAACAAACCGAAAATACTGGAACAAAAAATAACCAGCCCATAATACTCACTATTTCATTTGTTTCTGACATGTCTTATTTATAATCAATCTCAAAGTAGTTTGGTGTGATGTGTTATGATTTATTCGAAACAGATATGTTTATAATAAAACCGTACCACAGATACATTTGATTTGTTTTCCGGGAAGAAAAAAGAATTTTATATATACTGAGCTTCTGAAAAAGCATTAATTTATAAATGAGAAGGGGTAAATTATCCCTCCAACAATTTCAAGCAAGTGGTCCTTTGTTTTTTTGATATTGTGAAACAAATATATGCTTTAAATATGAGCAACAGTCTTAACACAGAAGTTTTGTCATCAGCATGTATCCCACGAAATAATCACAAGAGTCATCTAAATAATCAATGTTTTCTGCATCAATCTCTAGCAGCGTTTTAAGTATTGGGTATATTCTAATGATTAATTGAATTTTCTTTTTTTTTTTTTACAGGGGTGTGGTACTGGAAATTGAATAGATACTGTATATTTAACAGACTATTTTTTTCTATGTTTTCATATTCATCTTTACAGACGCTTTTACATACTGGAACAGCAGATGAGACATAATACACAAAATGAGCATTTCATTTTCAATCTTACTAATGATAAAATGGTCTCGTACCTGAATAATTTACCATAGTAAAGCAAATAAAGTCAGTTACCATGATTATTTTATCAATTAAGAAACTGCTTTTCCATCTATCTGCTCATTATTCTCTTTAAACAGCATATGGAGATAGGTATCATACCACAAATATCAGAGTTTACAACCATACTGGATCAGAACAATAATAAAATTGATAGTCACTGCCAGTGCCTTTCAAAACAATAGTTTATTCATCAGGAACATTCACACTGATGATATGAATACACTTGTGTGTGAGATAATGCTGAACAGCAATGGTAAACAATATGAGAATGCAAAATTTATATGTGCAGGGCTAACTGGTACAAGTAGATAACAGTAATTGGCTAATTGTATTAAATGCAATTGATTTAACAATCTATGGTGTACAATGTAACAATCTTTTTATGATGGTTCAAAAATAAAGGAAAACAGATTAAACATTAACAAACAAGTGTGCTGTAGATGTTTGCACAGATGTGAAAGCACTGTTTATCTTCTTTTATGTCTTTTTTCAGTAAAGAAAACTGCATATCTGTAAAGAAAATATTACTTCTTACTGAAAGTGAAATTTCTTGCGAACTCTGTGTTGTATTCACGTAATGGCTGCACCAGATAATATGTGTAAACTTTTAATTACTGTAATCAAATCATATCTTTAACACACACACACACACACACAACTGGTAGTGAAACCCAAGCAATTATCCCATTAGCCTAACCCTTTTAATATTACTCTCCTCATTTAGTTTCCACCAGCACACAGTCATCATTTCTCCGGTGGGCTAAGTGGTTAGAGCATCCTCCTTGGATGTAGGAGGTTGCGGGTTCAAACTCTGGCTGAGTCATACCAAAGACAAATAAAAATGTCAGGAAAATGTGACTCGGTGGGATAGCATGCTACATGTCTGCAGTATGATGCCCCAGTGCTAGACATCACTATACTGCCACACTATAGACACTGTAGCAATATGACTGAAATTTTTTAAAGCTACATTAAAAATCTAAAATACACACACACACACACCATTTGTACTCGGAAAGTTCAGTGCTAAGCGGTATGATTCTACTCCTCCGCACGCAATACCTTTTTCTCAGACAGATTTAAAATTTTGTCAGCTAGCTTCTACTCATAAATTTTAAGGCCAAGCTTAGTTAGTTTCCATCAGCTTACATTTACTTAATTATCATTGTTTGCTCCATTATTTTCCCTCATCTGAACATAAATCATGTGCCATATACAGTAAGAGAAGGAAAAACACACCTATATCATAAACGAAGATGGACAACAACCTACTGTCTACCATGCTTTGCTCATTAATGTGCCAGTTATTTCAGATGCTTGTTTTTCTTAGAAGAGGCCATCTGATTTTCACACATACAGCAACATTTTCTTTGGGGTTTGATTTTTCACTATTCATAAGCAGACCTATGATGCCGCTAAGAAGAATGTCACAAACATAGTCCATGCAGCGAAATCAGCCCACTACAGTATTAAGATCACGGAAAGTTCCAGCTGCAAAGTGCTATTTCAGATTACTAACAAGCTAATGTCAAGGAACAAATGTACACCACTTCCAGCTACCTTCTCTCTAGTCGACCTTCCATACCTGTTTGCAAATTTCTTCTGTGACAAAGTACAAACCATCAGAGATAAACTTGACAACACAATTTCAGTTGACTCGTCGTCACCATACAGTTGCGATACAGAATTTCAGCGGCAACCGTTAGCAGCATTTGAACCTGTCTCTATGCATTTAGTACGTACAATCGTGATGAAGAGTGCACCAAAGTCATGTGAACTTGATCCAATTCCGACGTCACTGCTGCTAGAGTGCTGGATCCAATATTGCCTTCACTAACTGATGTTATTAATACCTCTCTCTCATCTGGGGAATTCCCATCATTTTACAAAACTGCCATTGTAAAGCCTCTGCTGAAGAAACCAACACTCGACTATAATGATTTAAAGAACTACTGCTCAGTTTTTAATCTCTCATTCATGTCAAAAATCATAGAAAAAGTTGTTCTATCCCAACTTGTATCTCATCTGAATTCAAACAGTCTTTTTAGCAATGTACAGTCTGCATATTGCCCTTGCCACAGTACTGAAACTACTCTTCTGAAAGTAGTCAATGACCTTCTCTCTGCTTTGGATAGCAGAAAGATTACAGTCCTCACTCTCCTTGACTTGTCTGCAGCATTTGACACTATAGACCATGATATATTACTTCACCGTCTCCAGCATGTATTTGGCATTCATGATACAGCCTTACTATGGTTCAAGTCCTACTTGGTGAACAGGACACAAATTGTGTCCGCAAATGGAAAACACTCCAGCCCAGTTGATCTATGCTGTGGTGTTCGACAGGGGTCTGTTCTTGGACCTGTTCTCTTCATTCTATACATTCAGCCTCTCTCAAGTGTCATAGATCATCATGCAGTGTCTCACCAATTGTATGCTGATGACACCCAAATATACAAATCTAGCCATCCAACTGATGTTGAAGCTACCATCCAAGCATAGAGAGGTGCATTTCTGATGTGAAATCATGGATGACATGTAACAAGCTGCAGATGAATGATGATAAAACTGAAGCCATCCTGATTACAACACAAAGACTTTCTCATTCACATCCTTTACCTCAGACAATGAATATCAGCAACACCAACATTAAATTCACAAAGTTGGTATGAAACCTAGGTGTTACTCTTGACAGTACTCTCTCATTGCACCAACATGTCATGAACATATGCAAGGCTGCATATCTTGAGCTGAGACGCATCAGCTCCATTCGCAAGTATCTTTCAGTTGATGCTACTAAAACACTTGTGTGTTCCTTAGTACTTTCAAGACTGGACTATTGTAACTCAATTCTGTCTGGTTCATCTCAATATCTACTCCAGAAACTTCAAAAAGTTCAAAACACAGCTTCTCGGATCATCCTTAGAGTACCACGATCAGAGCACACCTCTCCTCTGCTCTGTGCCCTACACTGGCTATCCATATGATCCAGAATTAAACACAAAATTTGTTCTCTGTGCTACGTTTCACTGACAGGCTCCAGTCCAACATACCTATCTGACCTCACCCATGTGTACATACCTGCAAGATACTTACGCTCCTCTTCTGACACTTGTATTCTCATTATTCCCACTATGAAAATGAAATCATATGGGCAACACTCTTTTGCATACCAGGGCCCAGCAACGTGGAACGAATTGCCCACTGCACTTAGACACAAAGACACAGTGATCTCGTTCAAGAGCGCTCTTAAAACTCACCTATTTCAACTGCAAGAACAGAATTAAAGACCTAATAATGTATCCTTACCTTAAATATTTACAGCATGTTTTCTGTTTCTAATTTCGTGGTGTTTGTTTTTATTTTTGTAATCATATCATTATATATGTTTTTTAAGTGTTGTCAAATGTTGTAAAGCGCTTAGAGCTTCTAAAGATTATATGCTATACAAAATCCTCATTATTATTATTATTATTATTATTATTATTATTATTTTTAAGATGTGTTAACCCTATCTACACTTTGGCAGATCATTCAGATATTTTGGTGCTTCATGTCTGTGAATTTCATTGAAGCCACCGCATCCAATCAAAATCAAGCTGTTAAAATTTGAACACTGTTCCTACAAGATTGAAACAAGTGGAGCACACAACTGGGATGGTCTCATAAATAAGCAATTTTCCCCTGCCTGTCCCTGTTTGTACAAATACATCTTTTCCCTCAAATACACAAGTAATGGCTATATAGTCATACTTTCGATGTTAAACTTACAAAGTATCCTTCTGAAGTCAATTGCCTCCACCATTTTCAGGAGACATACAACACACCGCTATTACAGGGGCGCTCACCAGTTAGTATGTACTTTTGAGAGAGTGATGTATTTAAGGTGAAGTTGCTTGCATTTGAAACATGCACAGTGGAGAGAATGTTGGCATACCTTTATACTACTTTGATGTAATGTGACTGACATTTCTTTGGATATTGTACTTTTGGAAATTGTAAATGATCTTAGCACACTGCTAACTAAAATGACTGCTCCCTTGTGCTCCAAAAATCAGCTTGAATTTGTCTAAAGTACACTATCCTTAGCAGCTATTAAAACAGGGAAAATGAATTTTGCCAGACTAGACAATACCAACTTCTGAAAGTGCAATGAATGAATTACCAAATATGTAAAATGTAAAAAAAGTTATCGACCCTTTTTTTTACAATTTACCTCTGAAGTTCAGGAAGTGAAAATGACCAAGTGGAGCTAGTACTTTTTTGAAAGGTGCACATCTGGAGTAAGGCCAAACTGTACACTCTATAACCCATATTACACCCATCAATCATACACCAAAATAAAGGGAATTAAAGGTTCTTTGAACAATACCTAAGATATACAAGGTCTTTTTTGAATAGCCAGTATAACTAGTGAGGAAATCCGGGGGAATTCTTTTTCTTTAAAATTCTAACCCTATGCAAAATACGAAACTGTAGAGCACCACCTACACACTGTTGGTTAGTTGGCATTACATACTAAGGGAGACAACTCATGAAATCCAAAAGATATCACTAGGACAAAGCTCTGAAATTTTGTTCGATCTGCCAAGGTGTAGATAGGGTTAAT
The DNA here is from genome assembly GCA_016617855.1 of Megalonaias nervosa. NCBI lineage: Eukaryota > Metazoa > Mollusca > Bivalvia > Unionida > Unionidae > Megalonaias > Megalonaias nervosa. The sequence goes on along the minus strand of JAECUM010016494.1, from coordinate 24,604 downwards.
ACATCAGAACCTTGGCTAGTGAAGATGGATAAAATCAGTCTGGACAGAGTCTCTTTCTGGGCAAAGATGAGCGAATATATGTGCACAGTATGTACTACAGAGTGCTAAAATAATACGACATAATGTAATAACTGCAAAAGATGGGGACATAGAAATTGTGCTAATTTGACAAAGAAAGATATAAATGAATGGTCAAACAATGGTTTGCGGTTTTAATGCAAGAGTTGTGCACTGGATTGAAACCTGTTTGATATCAAGCAGAGATTAAGGAGGTAAACAAGCAAATGTTCTAAATGTTTTATTTTCCATAAGTCTGGTATGAGATAATAATATAATCAAAGTCTACAGTCACATAAAAGCTTTGGGAAACAGATGGTATAAAAATAAATTCTGTTAGTGAATAAAAAAATTTCCTGATACATATAATTGTAATTTAGATTTTTTTGGTTCCAAATAAAAATGTTCAATTCCATATTTCATGATGAACTGCTGAGGGTAATAAGAATGAATGGCAACAACCCCTGACATTCTTTTTTTCTGATATATTTAATTAAAACAAGTTAAAGAACCTAGGAGAAATTCATAATTCCACGTATTTTTATTGTAATATTGTGCTATGTTATGCATATTTAATTTGCATTGTTTATTAAGGTTTTTTTATAAAAAAAATTATTTCATTTTATGCTATTTTAATGTAACATTGTATGTTGGACTCAACCTTGTCCAAAATCGAGTTTATTTTCTACTTGACCTGAATTGTTGATTTTTACAACTAATACATAGCTAAAATATTCTCTATGTGTATGGGTTTATCATTAGGATCATTATGAACAGCAATAAATAGGTTTATTTGGGTCTGGTTCTAGGTTATTGGGATTCCCCTACAATTTACCTGGTGTACCTGACATTGTCCAGATTATGTATTATAATTTTAGTAACAGACTGCTAATTTTATCTAACATTTCTTTTTGTAAACATAAAGAACTTTCCAGAAGGTTATATTCCATTAGGAAATGGTTTTATTTAGAAAATGTTAATTGTGACTTGAGGTCAAGCAGAAGGCTACTGTATATACTCGCGTATAAGCAGAAGAATTTAGGAAAAAATAAAGCCTTGAAGAAGGGGGGGTCGGCTTATCTGCGGGCCAAGGTCTAAGTCTGAAAATTTTAGAGCTTTTCTTCTTGATTACCGGTATTTATTGTTACTGTCGATCGCCGAAGATGAGATCACATGCCTAATGATGCCACATGGCTCATGTGATATATGCTGTCTTGAAGTGAAACAAGTATTTTTTCTAACTTTACTGGTAGGATAAGGAATGAAAAACATGTATTACCATACTTGACGTCTATTTGACAAATGTCCACCCACCAGAAAATGCAGCCATACATGTTATTTGAGCCACGGTGGTACATGTATTTTCCAAAAGAACCGCCATATTAGTAATCTCTCATTGAAGTATTTAACCCTCAACTAATCAGTAAACATTAAACTCTGCGGTACCGTACAAATGCACGCTAGCTTATTTCAGTGTTAATATGAAAAGAAACTACGGTAAATAAAAAGATTTAAGAATTACAATACTGAAGGTATTTACAACACAACCATTTTGGTGTGGAGAGTCATGTACATGTACATGTATGACAGTCTTACAGCAACCATAGTGAGAGGCTCCACTGGGGTTTGTTGCACACGCGCCTATGATGGGTAAATAACAGGCAAGTAGCATATATGAGTCAGCGTGATTAATTGTTAAAAATATAATTTGAGGGATTTCTTTGACAGGTGTTTTAGAAGTAAAAGGCAGCCACAGTTTATCTTCTACTGTTGTTTAGTTGTTTGTATAGCGAAGTGGTTTGTTAGTTGTAGAGTGTTGTACAATAACTACCGGTACGCTTAATCTGTGGTAAATGCCTCAGGGACTTTGTAGCACAGTGCCACTGAATTTATTAATACATACCGACTCTCAGATGTATTGTTTAATGAGACAAGGTAGTGGACATGGTTTCTGCTCAAAGTTATAACTGTCACAATACTTGAACAATGTCCACGCTGAAAACCAATCATATTTGGTCAACTGAATCACGCTACCGGCAGTTAAAAAAAACGACAAAAAAACAAAACAATGATCAACATGTTTTGAGCACACAAGACAGATGAAGTCAAAAAGGCCGCAAAGAAAATGAAAACTACATTGGCTGTGATAACAGGAGGTTTAACATTAGTGTTACAACCTCTTGATGTCTGCCTTAACAAGCCGTTTAAGGACAGGGTACGAAAGGTGTGGTCCGAATGGGTTTGTTCAGGTGCAGTGAAGATGACAAAAGGAGGGAATTTCACGAGGCCGGATGGGTCAAAGATGCATGGGACTCAATTCCATCAGACATGATTGCCAAATCATTTCGAAAGTGCTGTATCAGCAATGCCATGGATGGAACTGAGGACGATGCCATATATGAATCAGACAATGATGAGCAGAATGAGAAGCAGAATGACACACTATCAGATGACACTGATGACAATGATGACAGCACGCCCATAACAGAAGCTGAGTTTTATGAACTGTTTGGCAATTCCGATACCGAGCCAGATTTTGAAGGATTCTGAATGTGATAAAACTTTTATAATTCAGGATTTTAGTATGAGGACGTTATTATTTCAATTATTATTTAACACTGAAGATAAATTGTTTTTATTTCAACATATAAATTAGATTTCTTACTTTCATTTTTGTTAAGTTTGAAGATAATATTTATTTTAGTAATGTGATTTGCCTAAATAAATGTACCGGTATTTAGAACTCACTTTGTGCATTTTGTGATGTAGTCGTGAACTTATGGGTCGGCTTATGCGGGTCATGCAATTTTTCCTATTTTGACCTAGTCAAGTTGGGGGGGGGGGTCGGCTTATACGCGAACGGGCTTATACGCGTGTATATACGGTATATAATCTTGTTACTGGAAAAAAATATTCATTCATGCTTAAGATATAATAGAATCAATTTATTTTTGTTGTGACCGGTAGTTCATGTGGGCTGGAATTTATTTCTTCAAATTATTCAAGTAATTATTTTCTCTAGAAATACAGAGGGCTCTTAATAAATAATATTTTTTTGGACAATGACATTCACTGGGATTTATAGTGAATTCAAACCAAGAATTATATTACTGTGTTTCAACAAAAGACTATTGGCACATCAGCATTATACAGGTCATCACAGATACATCAACATTTTAGTGTTGGACTTAATTTGGATTTCTACTAAAGTTTATTCAGAACTTTAAATTATTAGGACTTGTGTCTGTAATTCTAGAATTAATTTGGGATTTAATTCACAATACTGTTAGTGCTTTTTTTCTTTTTCTCAAGTTTGTAGTCTAGGGAAATAGATTATTTGTTGAATTTTTCGAAGTTTGTTGCTTTTCACTCTTCTGATACTTATTTTAAGAGCATAGACTCGTAGCACTAATTTTAATTTCAAAATTGTGCTAATCAGATATTAAATATAAACCTAAAATGGCAGTCACTTTGTACACATTTCAATCATGATATTTACTATTAATACGCAATGTCAACAGGATGCTGAATGCCACATATTTTCATGACATGTAATGAAATTTCCAAAACTACCTAGTTTACACTTGTTGAAAATATTTGATTTACTTCATTATTTCCTTATTACGGAATAAAACTAAATGGTAAATACATATACATTCAGTTTAGTGTCTTGAAAATAGTATCTCTATCCCTTTAATAAATCATTTTATTTTTATTCAGTTGATGCACATTTGCTATTTAGGTGGTAAATTAAACTATCATGTATTAAGGCAATTTGATCCAAAACTTAATTTAATTATGTTATGATTCTTATAAAATTTCAAAGTCATTATGTTTGTTTAGTCAGTGCATGCTCTCATTCTATGGTATCCCACTGTATGTCAGCAAAGTATGTCTGAAGTTTACGTCAAAGAAAAACAAAGAGAATTTAAGAAAATAAATCTCTCTTTCTCTCTCTCTCTCTCTCTCTCTCTCTCTATATATATATATATATATATATATATGGATGTAAATGAATACTTAATTTAATAATTGAGTACTTGTTCGATTTTCTGAGCAATGACTCATATACTTGCTAAAATTCTAACTCTCACTAGACATACATGAGTGAGCTCTTCTTTCAAATTGTACAGGCATGTATGTGTGAAAACAAAACCGTCCATTAGAATTTTACAGAGTCCAAACAACATTCACCACCAGCAAACCTACACTGATCAACACTGACAAGTCTGAGCAGAAACTGCTGGCAACATACAAAGTGAAACTGACTACAGGCAAACAAATATGTGGAGATACTGAGGATGTATCTGTATGCATTCTACACCACTATCACCCTATGAGGCTGATCAATTTTCTCCACTTGCAGTTAATGGTCACAGTAGCTGTTTCGCAGTCCATTTATGGCCACAAGAATTATCATGAACTTTTTATACTGTTCACTTCCCTTGAAATTATGCTGAAGAGAAACTATTACGACGCAAATATGAAGGTCAAAATAGACAGGATCAATGACAATATGGTGATAGTAGCACTGTTCAACCAGCTTGTCTACAACACCATTGTATCTGGGTCATATTCCAAAATGGTACACATAAGTGCCAGCTTACAGGACACATGGTACTAATTGTATGGAAAAATGGGAACCAGCCTGGAAATGGGTGAACATAAAATAGAGTATATATGGGTTTAGATGGCCAGGATTGGTTAATAATGTGAGTTATTTTTTTAGGAAAAAGAATCTTTTGAGAGCTTATCCTAGTTGTGACTGAAAGAAATAGAGACATGGTTTTATTGATGGAATTTCAGTCTTTTAACAGTCTCGAGTTTGGACCACTCATTGATGAAATCAGCACCTGACTCTTTGGTGCGGAATTGAAAGTACATGTTTCAAACACATGTAGATCCAGAAAATGCTGCGCCTGTATCCTTTTCTCTAACAGAAGCTGACATCCAGGTTTCATCTATACTGATAAATATAGGTTTGATCATGAGCACTCAGAAGTTTAAAGTTATTGAATTTTCAATATCATGGTGTTTGCCCAGGTTTACTATGGGAACTGAATTAGTACATCGAGTCCTACAGCAACTGATTAGATCTTACTACCAGCCGCAACTTAGTCCAGAACTGATATTTGATGTATTAAACAAAATGGTAACTGGATTGGGTGACCAGAGCCAATCTGCTGGTGTTATACATGTAACGTGGACTCGGATGATTTTCACATGTCATTCCTCTTTTGGGGAGCAACCAGTACATGACAAAGTCAATTCTTTCTTAAGTGGTTTTCCACAGTCATACAATTAAACACTTCACAGGTGATTTATCTTCCACATTTTAGCCATACCAAGTTATTGACAATTCATCATCCACATCTCAAGATGTCAGGTTTAATCATGATAGTGATGTTGTTGGGAGTATTGTTCAGGAATGAATCCCTAAAAATGTTGGATGAAGATCCTTTGAAATGGTGGAAAGCTCAGCAGTATAAGTTTCCACTCCTTGCACAAGTAATCAGCAAAAGGCTATGCATTCCTGCAACTTCCGTGCTGTCGGAGAGCGTCTTTATTACAGCAGGAGGCATTGTCACAACAGAGCGTTGATTCTTAAATGGGTCACTGGCGAAGGGAAAGAAGTGTCCGCCTTTAATTAATATATAGTACATGAATGACAGGTAAATTACAAGCAACCATACAAGTGCCTGTGCTAAGGACTCAATATCCCAAGAATCTCACAAAACTGGTGTTTATCTGTGATAATTCACATCTGACTGGTATAATTCTTTTCTAACATACATCATAATGATTTTAATAAGGGCTGGATACCATGAAATATTTTGTACCACAGTATTTCTGCACATACATGATATGTACCACAGTAAACAATTATATTAGGGACCAGCAATTTAATGCTCTGCAGAAGGGGCATAACAAGTTTTATTTTAAATTTCAATCTGTCAGTAGCTTAATTATTTGCTTTGATTTACATGTATAGCAAATTAATATTGTATCTATTATATTATTTAAAAAAATTAATTACCTTCAGATAAATGAAACAAATTACTCAAAAGAAAATTGCAACCTCACCCCCACCCAAAAGTTTAAAGGTTAATAGTATACAAATTTAAGCTACAACTGACACCCTATAAAAGATATTGTACTGACATTAGAGGTCTTGTTGAAAAAAAAATATATGAAGTGTTGACAATGAAGACCAGCTACTCTACTGATATAACAGGCAGGGAACTTTGAGTGCAATGCCAACAACCAGTCAAGATATTTATCAGAGAGGGACAGTAAGCATAACATTTAGTGGACCTGAGAAATTATGTAAAATTCAAACAGAGAACAATTGCTCTCCGAAAATTCTGAGGATGATTCTCGTTCTTACAAAGGAATACATGTACTTAACACATAAACATATGCTATTAAAACAACATTATTACATTTTAATTTTTAAAATTTGAAATTTTTCTGAAGCTACATTTGGCCCGAATATCTTTCACAACATCCCATTTGGCCACCACATTTGCACATGTGACACCTGTCAAACATGTGATTAGAAGATCAAAAATATATTTATAATTGTCATATTCAAGTGTTCAGTAAATTTTTTAAAATTATTTTGTCATGAAAAATGAAAACATGGTCTTGATATCATTAAATTTTGTAACAATGTCCATATTTTCTATACTGATGGAAACTACTTACAGTAACTACCAGTACAGTGACAAAGTGTTATGGTATGCACAACCGGGGAAAAAATACTGAAAGAGACTGGCAATACCATTCACTTCTAAATCTGTCACACTTAGCAAACAAAATGTGTTGTGAGAATTTTTGAAATTTCTAACTACTCTTCTCTGCATATCATCACCTAAAAATGAGCCCCAGCACTTGTATGCAAAGTAGCCAATCAGCAATGTTCAAGTTAACATGTGCTTTCAAACCTGAAGTGCAAAGTTTAACAAATGCTGTAGACTTGGCACAAAAATATATTTGCTTCTCACTTCGAGTATCATTTTGTATTGGTCTACAGTACTGGTTATGCAACTATGATTCAGCCTGTCCTCATAAAAAATTAATAACCTAACTATAAAATAATCCTGTTGAATATATTGTCAGAGAGAAAAATATGATATATTTCTGAATATAGGAGGGATTTAATGAAAAATGATGGTAGGGCTTGAAAATATAATACATTCAGTTCATTTATCAATATGATTGTTAAGAAATAAGCATGAATCCCACAGCTATAGGGGCCCCGAGTGGCCGAGTGGTCCAAAGCGCTCACCGTTACGGATCTCTGCCATCTCACCTCTGTCTGCGTGGGTTCGAGTCTCGGATTCAGCCAATGTAGGTATGTGAGAAAGCTTGCCAGTAGCTTCTCGCTGGTCGGTGGTTCTTTCTGGGGTTTTCCCAGGTTCTTCCTGCACCATTTATACTGGCTGCCATGTATAGCCTATCATGTGCTGAAAAATGGAGTTAAACCCTATTACAACAACAACAACAACCCACAGCTAAACATCCTAGAATAGACCATACTTATATGATAAACTTAAGCCTACTTTTTAAATTATTGCAAATTCAATTTTTACGTCATATCATAATATGACTAGTGACTTTGATTTTGATTTATGCAAGGTATTTTCAACCCCTGCCCCTAAATTATATTCACTTATGACTTGACTTGGTGAATATAGCTTTTCTGGCATTAATAAATCCTTGAATCAACTGAAATCAAAAGCAACTGTATACTATATCTGTATATGAAAGTCAAACTTACAATTTGAATAAAAAAATCATCACCATCCAAGTTTACTTCCTCTTCCTCCTCACTTTCCTGGTCCGTGTTGCATGGGCATCGGCTTTTGTCCCCATCCCCTGAGAAAATCTTGTGGTAAAGACGATACAAGAGATAGGATCCAAGGCCAAAACCAATGCCCAGAACACAGATAACACCAACTGCCTTCACTGAAACAAAAAAGTTGAGTTTTTAATCAAACAAGACTAATACAAGTCTTATTAATTGCAAAGTACAATTCAATTTCAATAAAAAATTCATGATAAAATTATCTTGACTTCGAGAATCTTTCATGAGTGTTGTATTTTGGTAAAACTGATAATACCTCCTTTTCTGCCAACTCTGATATCAGTGATGACTACAATTAAGCAAGGGTTTTGAGGAATGCTATGTCTTAACTGCAAACAGGAGTACAATATATTTCATATTACTTTTAAAAAATAACAAAATATCTGCATTATTGCCTATGACATCTATGTGTCACTAACAGTAAAGACAAAGCATGCCTAAAACTTGCACTTTCCAGGTGTGATCACATTAAAAATTCCTAACCATACTAAACTAAACTTGGGGGTCCCAGGCAGTGGATCACACTGCTAAATACAGACTAAAACCTACGAGTCCCAGGCTATGTATCACATCCCTAAATACAGACTAAACCCAAGGGTCACAGACTATGGATTACATATCCAAATACAGACTAAAATATTGAATTTTTTTTAGCTAGTTTTCACTTCAGTGAATTGATTCGCATATCTGTTTCTCTGAAACCGACATTTTTGATTTGAAAAGTTGTACAGTGACTGCAATGAGACTCATACTCATAAGTATAAAATGAAAATTTCATGAAACTGAAAAATATCGAAGTTATAATGGACTGAATTTGTGTATGTTATACAGTAAATTCTTTCCATTTGTCATATGCATTTTAACAAAATCTTGTCTGGTTACATAATTATGAGATAATTCACACCTAGCTGGTAAAGAAATTGACCAAATCAAATCATCAAACTGATCAAATCAAAGCAGTTAACAGTACATTAGAATCTCTGTTATGCAATGGTTTAATTCACATATACCACCCTCAGGCAAGTAGTCATTGGAAAGATCATTAACTTGAGCAGATTAATTATTTAGTCAACTGTTAAAGACATGCAGCATGCATACACAACCACATGAAAACTATACTGCTTCATTATGAGTGATTAACATATTTACAAATGTTTAATGTGCACTTTGACAACTGCGAATAGCACAGACTTTAACCCTGACCACAAGAACAGACTTAAAGACTTAATAATGTTTACATCCTTAATTACTGTCAGCATTTTTTTGTTTTGTAATTTTATCATATTTGTTTTTGTAATCTTGTTGTTATGTATGTTTTTATGTGTTATCTAACATTATAAAGCACTTAGAGCTTCTAAAGATTGGGTGCTGTATTAAGTCCACATTATTACATTATTATTATTATTATTATTATTATTATTAATTTTTATTATTATTATTATTATTAAATCTTATGTTGTAGAAGCAGGATTTCTATACAAACCCATTTAATACTACCAGACTAATCTTCAATTTAATATGGACATTTAATGTGTACTTCTATTTCCATATGACACACCTAGATTGGAACTACAGTATTAAGAAGTTTTCACAGATGCTTTCAAGATTGTAAGATGCACTACTGATAAATCAAGTATTTTAAGTTCTGCTCTGTATAGCTAAAGGGAACAGTGGTAGCTGAGTTGGTATAGTGTCAGATTCATAATTCAAATTGTAGGTTCAATATTTTCCTTGGTCTTCCAGGTCAGCTGCCTCATTGTGTCCTTGGGAATGGCACTTAGTTCCCATTTCCTCTGCATGATATAACCATATAAAGTTCTAAAAATGTCATTAAAACCAACCAAAACCTGCATTGTAAAAGATGGGAAAAGTAATAAATACTGAACCAAATTTTTTTAGTTTTTGGTTCCAAGTAAAAAAAAAAAAAATGCTTCATCTGATATGGCTTATGAATATATCTCAGTCTGACAGCACTGATGTATCCCAACACAACACCAAAATTTCTTTCCACTGTCACTCAAACATGAAGTTTTGTGTATATGTTGTTCCTTCGTAATTTTAAGTACATTGTGCAGCAAGACCCTGATTTGCTGTTTGTACATTGTGCAAGGACAGATCTGGATCTTTGCTTTAGGTGCATAGTTATGTACAGGTAAATAGGGAACCAAGACAAAAGCAAAAAAATAAAAAGAATCAAGAAAGTTACAAAACAAACCAGTCTCTCCTGACCATATGACTGTCAGTAAGGAAGGGTCATCTGTAACCAGTGTCATGGCATATATGGTGACTTGTTTGCTCCAGAAAATATATAGTCCCCTTTGAGAGCAATATATTCCACTTTTCTCACATTTAACAGCCAATAAATTGTTTCAGTCTCATACCTATATTATGCTGGGCTCATTTCCAATACACACATATAGGTAGAGTAGTACTTACTGACTTGATTGATTGATCGATTGCGTGTTTATATCTTCTACTTGAGCTACAACAATCACTTGTGAAATGGCATAAATACCTCTCAAGTCAAATATATTTCCTACGATATCAGTAAGCAATTCAAGTATGTAATAATCATGAAAAGTGAACTCTCCTCTGCAGGTACTTCAATTCTGGGAAGACCCTATACGCTCTCAGCTACATTTTGGCTTCCTTTCTGTATCATATTTTCTCAGTGCCCAGATTCGCATTCTCGTTAAACACAACTCTCCTGCATATTCTTTTTCCTGGCTTAAATATTTCTTTTTCTTTTCTCACAGATCTTCTTATGTGTTGTGTGATGACATCATCAGACCTGCAACTGTTGGAAAATAATTACCAGCTGTTTCCCTAACCCCCTAAATATACATATAGATTCTCACTGTTGTACTCTGCACCATGTAACATGTTATTTCACTGATATAAGTTGTATGAAAAAAGATTTAAAAAAAGAATGTTTCAATATTTCACATGTATATTTGTTATGGGTAAATAAATCTAATAATGATGGATAATGTAAAGTTTATACGCTTTCTTTATGAACTGGCTAGATGCTTAAAATATGTAAAAAAGATTATATAAGCAGCACATAAAGGTACCTCTTATAAATTATTGTACTGGCAAACAAAAACAAGGCCACAGCATGCATGGAGAACCCATGATCAAAGTACTGCTTTAAAATGTGTGACTTTAACCCCAAATTCACAAGGCTGAGTGACCATAATGCAGAATGAACTATTTTAGTTCAAAATGATTCATCCACAGTATGAAGAAAATCCATCACAGGCAGAGCAGTACAAAATTATTCCCATCCATTTGTCCAGTACACGTGACTGAAAAAGTGACTTGTCCTGGCCACACATTACTTGTCCTGATTTTCAAGTTCATGGTTTCTTCATTTTCTAGTGTCTAATGTCCATAATATTCCCTGGGGGAAGCATACATAATTAAAATGGATATGACTGAACTGTATTCTTCATTTAAGTTGGTACTTGATTATAAATGGCAGTGTAATGTCACAGTTGTGATGTGCTGTTGTATAAACATGAAGTTTCTGTTTTCGAATGACTAACTTGTTCATTTTAATGTTTTAGTTGTCATCAGAATAACCATTATTTTTATTGTGCCAATTATCAAATAAAAAATGGGTTTTTTTTTTAATATTTAGAGCAACAATGAATGACTGCTAACTGTAATGAAATGGGATGTAACTGTATCTCTTCTCAAAGACGAAACCTTTTTTCAACAGAAACAGCTTTAATTCACAGGCAAAAAGAAGATATCAAACTATACCTGTCACACTGGAACAAACTGGCAACTTCTATTTTTGCTGATATAACACGTCAATTTTACTCACTATCTAGAAAATTAATTGTTTCAACCAACTACCCTAATAATGAAAATTGCCTCATATTGATACCTGCAAGTTAAAATTGACAATGTCACCAGAATATGGTGAATAAAAGCAAGATAATAAATATTTGCACATCAATCCACATTAAAATCCTTTATCTCAAGAATCATGTACTCTAAGTTCAGTTTGCACTGATGGAGCTGTGATGGTAGATAATACCTCCAGTCACTGTTTAAGACAGGAACAAACCCCTGTTTGGTCAGAAAACACCTGGTCACTGACCACACAAAGCAGGTGAAATTCCAAACATCACATTTACATAGGAAACTTGCCAGGGGGAAAGTTAGAATGGCTGTTGTGACCACTATGTAAGATTTTCTCCAAAGGTAAATAATGTAGTTTAATCAAGTTTTTATCAGCAGGTCTATAAATGAACCTGAGGTATAATGCTATATAATACATATGTGTTACAGCCAATTTGATGCCACAGCCCACATGACAATAATTCATACTTTAAGAAAATAATTACAAAAACCTTACTAAACAGCTGTCTTGGGCAGATATGTGGAAATTATGTAACTGAATTCAAATGGATAGTTTCTGCATCAATGACAAAAAAATCTGATTAAAATCGAGATCTTTGACATAGCAGTTATTATAAGCAGATTTCAATTTTAATCAGATTGCACTAAGTGCATGTTCATTTACATGGTTACTACTTCTGTAAACATTTACAGGCAGCAAACAAAACTAAACCATTTTCATGTATAAACATCTAAACATTAATCAGAAGATGGAGAAGAAGAAAAAATCTTCCACAAGAATGATTTATGATGAAGATACATGAATAATGATATGAAAGCATACCAGAAACTTCAACCTGAGTCCCTGTAACATCTTGGCTCAGACGGTACTTAACTGGCTACAAGATTAAGTTTGTAGTTTACAATCTTGAGACACTTTTATAATGATATACTTTGAGTAGACAAAGTGATATTAACTGAGGAAACATTTGATTAGATGTACTGATAGAGACAATGTACTAAATGTAGAAACAACATTCAATGTTGTAAGTTTATGTCTGATATTGATTTTGCTCCAATCAGAACATACTTCTTGTAAAAACCTTGCATACCTAAGTTTATAAATCTTTCTGCAAAGAATTATTTAATAAATTCTGACATTCGTAACTACATGTATTTGGAAGTATGTTTAATATGCTTGGTAAAAAGGAGTTTACCAGTATACTGCCATGTCAGAGTGTTATTTAAATATTTCATATATTCAATACTATCACACACAGATTATTTTAAATTTATATATTGTATTTGTAACTTTAGCAAAAAATGTTTGCCTGAAATACTGTCAAATTTAATTACCAAAAGTAAAGAAACCCATGACCTTAAAATAAATTTGTGAATTATAATTTAAATTTGTATGAACGACATGTGTCAATGTGGACGACAAAGTAAAGCTTTGTCTAACTTAACTGTTAAAAGTCTTGGGTGATATTTGATTATGAATAAGATTCTATATATATTTATAATACCTTTATATTTGGAGACAATTAGTATCAGACTAAAGTAAAACTGGTAAAATCGACACAATATAAAGTTTGGGAAATAATTTACTTTGGTTATGTTTTTACAATATAGTAGAACCTGCCATGAAAGACCACTTTTTGACAAAAAAATCATGGCCTCTATGATGACAGGTCACAACACTATATAATCAATAAACATGTGCATTGAAAGTCTGGTTTTTCAAGACAGGTGGTCTCTCAAAGAAGTAGTCTTTCAAGATTGTTTTTACTGTACTACATAAATAAGCCTGCTTAGTGAAATGGTAAAGTGTTTTGAAAGCCAGGTGAGCGATATCAGGATCACCTAGACCTCTTGTTATTATTGCAATGAGTTGTATACAAGGATAAGTGCAGAAATCATAGGATACGGCAGATGGAAAAAACACATTCCAATCAATATTTTGTCAACAGATTTACATTCAACTAAGAATAATATACAAGGCTTACATTGACACCAGCAAATGTTACCAATATAAGAGTCCTGTTACCATACTTATCCAATGACAAACTCACGCCCATTTTTAAAACCTGACAGTCAACCAGACAACTAGACTGAAAACAATCTGGTTACCCAACATTATCATCTGGTAATCCAATTACAAATTTAGCATTGTGTTTCTTGCAAATTATGTGATAATAAAAGCCAAATTTCCTATTATTTTTTTTTAAAAATCCAATGTAGATAGCTAAATAACTGATTTTGCTTCATGACAAAAATATTTATTTTAAATTCTTAACATTAAGAACTGGATGGTCAGGCTAGACTTTGATACAAAGTCACATTTTTCTACCCTTGTTGTAGTAAAACCTATCCTCTATGGAGATCAATATATAAAGAACAAATTCTTTTCTAAATATTAAAATAAACCAAAATATATAAAAGACCCCTGTCTATAAAAGACGTAAGTTTTTGTTCCAGTAAGTGCCCTTTATAAACAAGTCCCATTGTCCCTAACATTTCAACTTTTCTTCCAGCAATATGTAGTTTTTTAGGGGGATAAAACTAATCTTAAATATGCAATACTTACAATACTTACCCATCACTATTGTGCAGCTTTATACTTTTTGTGCCAAGAAACCACGGTCTATTGGATGGGAATACATCCTCCTAAATAGTGGAGGATTATCAGTTTGATGCAATCCACTCATGCACCTGGCCTGAGACATGTGTAGATAGGTCATCCTTTTCACAGATGATGATCCACCAGGACATCAGAGCAGGGTGGGACGAGGGCATTCAACAACAGCAGTGGATAAGAACTGCATACTTAAAAGTAGTCTAAAAAAAACCCACAAAAAAACAACAGTTTAATAGCAGAAATGGCGAGGAAATGGATACATAATCTCCATTAAACCAAAACAGCCTGTATCAATAGACAAAGCATGAATCTTGCTGCATCTTCTGGCAGATGCAAGAGCAAGTAAAAATGATACATGTGTGAGGTCCTGAAAAGAAGCCTTACTTAATGGTTCATCAGGGTTTTGGTTCAAGACCATAAAACACAAAAGAGATTCAATCTGGGCACAAGAGAACAAGAGGCAGATCTCTGCAGCTCAAAATACATAATGAGGTCAGCAATGTGTGAACCAATTGCTGAGCCCTGACAGAATTTAATTGGGTTGGAAATTGCAGCTCTATAGATCTTGATAGTTGATACTGAACATCTTTTGTTCTCAAAGCAAACAAAAGGAAATCAGCAATGGAAGTTACAGAGGGACATGTTTCCAAGTGCACTAATCACAGAAGATACTCCACCTGGCATCATAAACCTTGGAAGTCAAAGCTCTCCTGGCTTGAACAATGCAGTGGCAACCCACCCAAAAACTGGTTCTGGCAGATAGATTGCCTCAAATAAGCCAACTGTGAAGGTGGACTGTTGTGTAGGAGGGAGTCCCTATGTTGTAACAGAAGACCTCCTGTGGTGAAGAGACCTGGGTTGACCTATCAACAGGTCTAGATGATCACTGAACAAAGTTATTGAGGTCACAGTGAGGCTATGCGAATTATATGAGCAGTGGACGCTCTGACTTTTTTGAAAAACTTGAGGTAGCAGTTGGAAAGGTGTAAAGGTGAACACAAACAAACCATCCCATTGGAAGCTGAATGCATCCACTGCCGATGCTCACTGGTCTAGAGAGATGAAAAAGGGAAGTCTGTTGCAGTCTGGTGGCAAACAAGTACACCAAAGGCTATCCCCATGATCAGGAAAGTGACTCTGTTACAGAGCAGTAAGGAGTCATTTCATGAGGACACTGTTTTGCCTGACTTGGATTGTGGTGGACTCTGAGAGTGACTTTCTCCTAGGTGTCTGAATAAAGGAGGTTCCAGACCTCCACACAAAGAAAATATGCTCTCCCTGACATCAGAGATATGCTACAATGGATGTACTGTGATGATACAATTACATATCGACCTCTTACTTGATCGATGCACCTGGCAATGCTAGAAATACGACTTCATTTCTAGGTTGTTTATATGAAGGGTCGAATTGTCTCTCATCTAAAGACCCTGAACAGTTATGCCTTCAGTCTATAAATGAGTGTCCCAACCGGAATCTGATGTGCTGGTGAACAGATAGGAGTAGGGGTCACGTGCATGCATGGAAATCTGTCCCAATTCATCCACAAGTGATGAAAGTCTGGTCCCAGAGGATTCAGAACTGACAGAGAATCTCTGTAATTTCCACCTTGCGAGAAAGAGAGGATGTAAAGGGCACATATGAAGATATCCTAAGAAAACTAGATCTGAAGTGGCATTCAAGGTTCCCAAAAGAGATAGATAAAGGAGAGCAGACAATGATGACAACTCATAGTGCCTAAAGAAGTGTCAGGATTCATTCTAAGTGATCCAGTGGAACCTTCTTTAAGTTCTGGTTCTTAAGGAAATTTATCTGCACATAAACGAAGTTCTGACTTCTCAAGGGTGGGTAAAATACCCACTGAGTTCCTGTGAACCAACAACATAACAGATCCACTAAACCTGAATGTTCTGAATTGGCCAGTCATCAAAATACTGGAGAATATTGGTTCCTATTATTTGGAGATATAAAACTACTACTCCCATAACTCAGGTGAAGACTCTGGAAGCATGATGGATTTCGAATGGAAGAACTTGGAAATGAAAATACTTCTGGTCCAAGCAAAACCAGACTTATTTCCAATGTGGAGGAAGTATCAGGATGTGCAAATTTGATCCTAATCTGATGGATGCATTGTGTTCTGGAGCAAGGTGGTGGTCTTTATATTGAAATGTTCATCCAGAAGAAACCCGTTAACGGGAAAATATAAATAATGATATGAATGTTTCTGCTTTCTTGCTAACCAGGAAGATTCAGGAGTAGAATGTGGGAGACTATTCATTCAAAACCCTCTCAAATGCCCCTTTCTGCTAAAGGGTGTACACCTAGTCCCTTAATTTCACCAGACTGGACTGCGGAAAGGACATGGGGGGCCTTGATAGATGGGGTTGTTCCTGAACTGAAGACATTAAACCTCATTCAAGAATGGAAACAACACACTGATCGTCCGTAATGCTGGACCAAGCCTTTGAAATGGCGACTGAGGAAGCTGGCCCCATAAATTCCTGGGGCAATGAAGTGGTCTTCTGAGTGGAAGAGCAAAGCCTCTCATAGGGCCATGGTAGGGTCTGCAAGAGAAAATCCTGAAAATTTCAATGATGAGTTGAAGGGAAGTTTCCTCCACTGCCCATAGGTTTCAGAAGACCATAATTTAAGTGCACAATAATTTTTCTTCTGTGGACTTGGAGCAATCAATGCAGTCTGGATGAGTGTCCCAAGGGCCCTTCATGAGGCGAAACTGCCCAGCAGACAGTCCTGACAATTTTCAGAAAATTGAAATAATGACAACATATTTAATGTCACATGTACACTCATCTAGTTGTAAGCATTGCATACTAAATATACCCCTGTGTATGCACAAGGTAAATGACTAACAACTTGTTTTACCTGTCTTTTTTTACCTTCTGTTTCTCACTCTAATCTTTCATTGAGGAAACAAGACACATGGAATAATAGTTGAGAGCAAGAGCACAGCCATTAATAATATATGTCCTGATAAATAGCAAATGGTAGTAATAAATACACAGAATGATGATTTTACAATTGATTGTAATTTACTAAATCTGGAATTTCAATCATGATAATCTAATTAATCTAATTCATGGTGTGATCATCAAAAAGAGCATATAATACTTAAAGTTTATGTGTGTGCAAGAGAGTGAGAGTTGCATAAATGTGTATCCTATTAAAGAGTGTACATACCTTTGTTTACGAAAACAGTAGGAAGTAAGCCAGAGTTTGTCTATTTCATTAAGAAAACGAAACAATGAGTAACGAAGTCACAAAGTTGAATTCAGCTATAGCTGTCACCATGAGGTGTCGACATTACGCATATTACCTAGTAAAATTTAATACTGTACCTGTAAAAAATGGAGCATCTGCTGAAACTAAAGTTCATCATGAATATTTTGTGTAAATAACTCTTAATGCTAGTAAATACTCTAAATAAGATTTTAATTTCAATGTTCGCCACAATATGTGAGTCACTAAAAAGTATTAAATATATAACAATAAATACATATACATGTATTGAAAAATGTCTTCTGCATGGACAATACTGCTACCTTTTTTTGTAAAACTAATACCTTTTTGATCTGGTAATTTCATTTTTGTTCTGGTAGTTCTCTCTGTTCCAGTAAATCAAGTTACCAGACTTTGCCAGAATACAAGAAACCTGACTATGATGTCTGAATTTGTTTATCACTTAAGTATCTTAAAGTATATAAGAGATCTTTATTCATTCTCAAATCAAATAGGCTTAACATTCATAATAAATCCAGTTCAAACATGGTGATGTATTTCATATTTTAAGAAAGCACCACCTTATTATACCTTGGAAAGACCTGATAGTTTGCTTTATTCCTACTGTGTTACTTCCAGACAAATCTAATTCTGATTATTCTTTTTCTAGGTACAAAATATAACCAAACAGGTGATGAAGCATTAATGATTGGTCAAAGTGACCAACTTTGACAAGATTATTGTATTCACAAAGATACATCCACAAACGAATAAGCATCACCCTGCAGCCAAACAATTCACAAAAATTGACTTAATGGAATTAAATTTGACCTAAATCACGAATGTATTAAACACTGGTTAACAAACCTATTTCTACGGCTGCATCACCATGTCATCTGTACACAAAAGTGTATGACCCAGATGCAAAAAGTGCATGAAAAACTAAACAAAATGGAAAATATTAGTTGAAGCATGAAGAATGGATGACAGAGGGATGGATGAAAGGTAACACTACCTGTCCCTTTAACATTTGTGGTACGACATATAAGAATTTGCCCATTCCATAACAAGAAATACCATATAATAAATTGTTAAACTTACAAGAAACAAATGCGAACATCCTGTTCTGACAAACAGCTAAATGCATAATAGCACACTACATTATGTGAAAGGACATGAATTTCATTAAGTCAGTCATTGTAGCAAAAGAGCCCACTGTTCTGTGTCTTTGTCAAGCACTGCCTCCAATCTCAATGATACGTGTACACCAGGGATTACGTATTTCAGCTGATTGAAAAAACTGACTTTCTTACTTACTTGGACATTGCAAGACAAGCACATTTTTTTCTCAAACTGGCATTAAATGGAAAAGCTCAAAGACATTATTCTTGCTGCACCTCTTTTCCCTTTATCTGCATATTTTTTTCTAACAATCTAACAACTTTACACCTCACTGGTGGATGTCTCTCTGTACACACTATATCCACAGATATTACACATGCCAGCTGTTCTAGTCTGATTGTAGATAAAAGGGGATCATGTATATATAACTAATGTAAATTGTGTTCTAACTTTTGTCTATTAAGATAGCAGCACTAAGGTCACTTACAGTGGTGTGCTCCATTAGCTCCATCAAATATACAACATGATATAATGGCCTAGTATTTGAGTGTACTGAAAAAGAGTATATATTAGAGCTGCCATTAATCTAAAATGTGTGTGGGGGAAACTAATTTTAATGATGTAATACTTAGCTGTTGTTGTTGTTGTTGTTGTAGGGTTTAACGCCACATTTCAGCACAAGAGAGGCTATGCATGTCAACCAGTATCAATGGTGGAGGAAGAGCCCAGCAAAACCCCGGAAAGAACCACCAACCCATGAGAAGCTGCTGGCAAGCTTTCTCACATAACCACATTGGCCGAACCCAAGACTTGAACCCACGATGACAGAGGTGAGATGGCAATGATCCGTAACAGTGCGCGCTTTAGATCACTCGGCTACTTGGAGCCCATAATACTTAGCTGTTACTATTGCATAGCAAGTACTTTTCTGGGAGGACGATACCCAACCAAATGACGGAAATTCCATCCTCCCATTAGGGTGAACCAGAATCTTCCAGAACACTGAATCTGCCTTGCATAGCTGAATTTGTAAGTTTGGTGGGAGGAACTGGAAATGAAACACCAAGAAAATTCACCTTTGCAGGAGAGCAGAAGAATGTACTGGATGGAATCTGTATTGGCCATCTTGTGTGCAATGACGATTGGGCCCAGTGAGAAAATGCCATCACTTTTATGGGCTAACAAGCAGCGGTAAAGGGAGGAGAATGCAGCATAAGAGTGTCAAAATGTGGCTCTCAATTCACATCCTCCAAAGAGTTAGATAGGCCCATGACACAAATCTCATGGGTTTTAATTTTCATAATGGACAGTAAGGGATTTTCGTAAGCTCTCTTTTTACTTAATGCAATCCACCTAGAAATGGTTAAAGTTGAAATATCAAGCAAACCTTTAATGGGTAAGGACAAAGACGTTTCCTACCTTTCCTTCTCCCTTTAGAAGCTGCCAAGTAAAAATGGAGAGCCCTAACTGGACATACAAGTCTGTCTTGGTCATCCATAGCACAGCTACGATTGAGACTGGGGATCCCAATCGGGTGTAGAGCAACAAAACAAAGCTGGTGGTTTGCAAAAATAAGCCTGGTTGGCAAAGAAGAGATATTGACAATTCCCACTGAACCTGATACAGCCTTGCTCTTTGAATAGGGTGTGTGCTCACTCCTTCATTTCACAGATGCTAAGGCAAGCAAGAAAACCATTTTGTGGATAAGATACTGAAAGGAAGCTTCACCAAAATTTTCAAAACTGGGTTTATTTTGAGACCACTAGACACAAGAGATATCCCACTGAGGCATTAGCGAGCAAGACACCGGTCTCTGCAATTTAAGATACTTAATCAGGTCTGCGAAGTGAGAATCTGTCCCAATAGAAGGGCTTGTTTGAAATATTAGCATGCTGGAAATGGCTGCTCCATATCCCTTAACTGTAGAAACTGAGCATTGTTTCTCTTCTGAAAGGAAGAGATGAAAATCAGCCTACTGCACTCACAGAAAGACAGATAGGACTGACACATTTTCTACTGTACTAATTACAAAACATTCTCCATTTGACATCAATACCACTGAGGTTGATCTTCTCCAAGACTGAATCATTTACTTAGCAACTCTTCGCAGAGAAATCTTTTGAGATAAGCCAAGTGAATGTGAAGGTGGAGAATCTGTGTGCTGTCGTGTATAAGAAAGCCACTGTGCTGCAACAAACGTTCTCTACCTCTGAGGTAATGTCCTAATTTGGTCCATCAGCAGATTGAGAAGATCATTTAACCATGTTCAATGGGGCCACAGAGGGGCAATCAATATGAGTTGAGCCATGGAACATCATGTTCAATAGGGCCACAGAGGGGCAATCAAAATCAGCTGAGCCATGGAATACCTGACTTTGTGAAGTATTAGTGGGATCATCCTCAAGAGTGGGAAGGCAAAAGTGAACAGATGATCCTATGTCAGGCTGAGGTCATGCACTGGCCAGGCTTTCTGGTCAGGTGATGGGGAAACATAAAAGGAGAGTTTGTTGTTTGGCTTGGTGGCAAAAAATCCACCAAGGATGTTCCCCAAAGATAGAACAGGGAGTATGCTATGGACTGGCAGAGAAATCATTCCATAAGAACTATCTTCCCTTTCCTTTAAAGACTGTCCATCAAAATGTTCTTCCTGCCAGAAATGTGGTCTACTCGAAGGAATATTCCTTCTAAAGCTATCCAGTGAAGGTGGTTCCAAACAGCCAAGCAGAGAGAAGGTGCATGTATGCATCCTTGCCTCCAGAGGTACACTACAAGCAATGTGTTGTGGACCATCATGCAGCAAACTCTTATTTGCTGGGCACACCCCTTAAGGCCAAAAACACTAGCATCATTTCCAAACTGTTGATATGGAGGTATATTCTTCCTAAGACCATAAACTTTGCTCAAGAATCAGACCCACCAGCTCTAAATGAGCACCCCGCCCTGAATCTGGGATGTCTGCAAGCAGGTAAGAGTTGGGTTCGGGAGGTGCATTCAGACTATGACCAGAAGCCGGTTCCAATTTGCCCACCAGCTTACATGGTGGTAGAAATCCCAACTCAGACAGATCTGAACAATGAAGTGGTCCCTGTGCGATTTCCAAGCTGCTAAAAGTAGAAACTAGAGCAGATATAAGTGAAGCCTGCCTAGAGAAAACAGGTCTGCTGCAGCATTCAACGTCCCTAGCAGAGAGAGAAAAAGATGAGCTGAAAACTCCGACTTTACTCTCAGCATCTCCATCACAGACAAATCTTGTCTGTTCTGTCCTGAGGAAGCAGGACTAACCTTCTGTTAGAAAATTCATCCATGAACTGATAAAATCTTCAGATGGATCTTGCTCTTATTTCTCAAAGTCTGGTTTCACTAAGTCACTACACACCAACATCAAGACAGGTCAAGTCTGAGGGACTCTAGAGTGCCACTGTGGATCAACGAATCATCAAAATATTGGAGGACTGGGACACCCAATGACCTTCAATGGGCTGCCTCTAATCCCTTGACCCTAATAAAAGCTGTGGGTGTGGAGGCAAGATAGTATGGTAGAGTTTGGAATCGGAAGACCTCCCCATCCAAACAAAATGTGAGGTACAGTACTTCCTGTGTGTAGGAAAGATATGGATATTAAGGTACATATCCTTAAGATTGATGGAGACTGTCCAATTGCCAGGTCTTATGGCACTCCAGACTAAGGCTATGGTCTCCATATTGAATGGTTCCTCCAGAAGAAATTTGTTTAGGGAGGAAAGGTTGCTTTCTTGGGAAGCAGGAATATCTAGGAACAGAATACTGGAGATTTGTCTTTTAACATCCTCTCTACTGCATCCTTCCAAAGACGGGAATGGACCTCTTCCTTCAACTGGACCAGATTTAACTGATGGAAGCAAATGGGGTACCTTACTAGAGAAAGGGGATCCCAGAACTGAAGCTAGCAGCCATCTCTTATGAAGGACCCTACCATCTACTGTTAAGCCTGACCAAAAAAAGAGGTTTAGTGTGGCACCCATGGAAACCAACAGAAAAGATATGGTTGGTCTGCAGGAGAGGGAACAAGCCCCCTGAGACCTGTTCCCTCTTGTCCTTAGGAATGGGTGAAGGCCCTGTGAACATCCCTGAGCATTTGTGGCACACCCTTCTTGAGCCCACATGCTGAGAGGGAACTCTGAAATGGGGCTGTTGCTTCGCCCTGGGGCTAGATAGCTTAAAATAATTTTGTCAGTGGGCCCTGAGAGCAATCAGGGTGATTCTGTTTCTTGGCTCAGTTTCTAAAAGTCAAAAGTGGATGCAAGGGACTGGTGCTGATTGTCTCTCAAGCCACAGAGGGGATGAGCCCTCTGAAGAGTCTCAGCCTCCAGGGGGCAGACTTTAGAAGGTTCTTCCTGTGTTCTAGTAAGATCTTGGAAGTGTCCGGTGCCACATCCCTGTAGAAGCTCTGTTGACAAGGCCAAGTGCAAGGACAACACATGCCCAGAAGTTTCTGCAACTGCTCCCAACAAATGATGGTGAGCTCTGGCAAAAGAGATTCCTCCCTTAACAACCCGAACTAGGCTGCTGAAAAGAGGTCAGCATGTGAGGCTATGGTCACTAACGACATAGCCTTTTGTTCTAATGATTCCATTGTTTTCACTGGAAGTTGACCCCAGGTCCCCAAAGAAATACCCATTTGAGATGCTTCAGCATCCAAAGTGGGAATTTTAGTGGGCGAACAGGGAGTATAAACCTTGTAGCTAGAAGCAGCAACCAAGGGTTATAACACAGAGGGAGCAACAGACTACCTCCTACATTGTCTAGCAAAGGCTTGGTCCTTGCTAAACCTTTGAGAAAGCTCTTTGATTGTAACTGAAAGAGCAAGGAGCAAGAGATCTAGTCAAGAGTTTGACCCTGAAAGTTTCTCTAATTAAAAAGTATTTTGGAGTCACTAGAACTTGATAGTCTCTACTCATCTACACCTGCCTGATGGTGTCATCATAATAATGTTAAAAGTACAACAAATAAATAGTGATATATTACAGTTAAATGGGTTATGGTAAACTAATAAAATGCAGCCATTTTTATAAGATGCATTTTACAACTGTTATAGCTGCTAATGAGCCAATAATTGACATCACTTTTTATTCTCAAATGAAGCCCAGTAGCTTAAATCAATCAACTTTATTTGACTTGATTTCAATGAGTTTATTTCATTAACACCCCCACTGATGAGTAGCAAAAACACATTATTTATACAATCCCTGGTTACAATATGGTCATGCTACTTAAAGTTTTTCCAGACACATAACCACACAATCAATTCATAACTTGAACGTGCCACTGGAACCTGACCAATCAGAGATTGACAAATTGACACACCTCCAAATTTGTGTACCAGTATGTGAAGCTGTGTTATCCAACTGACTGCATTTTCATATATGTTTCTTAAAATTTTTCTTATTTTGGGATAAATTATTTCTGGATTAAAGGCAAGTTTTAAAGTAATTTTACACTCTAGTTCCCGATTTTGATTTCCAGATCCAGAATGCAGATTTCTGGATTAACAGAGCAAATGTTTACGAATTCCATGCCCACTGAACTATGTCCAGATAACAAGGTTTCCAGATAAATGGAGTCTGGATTCCTCTGTACTTTTAGGCTCCCTTGGAAAAACCCCATGGGTCCCCAGGTGTTTGAGGCTCAAAGGCTGGGAACCACTATTCTAGGAGGCAAAACACTGTTTAAAGTGCTTCCCAAAGCTTTGAATGATTAAAATAATCAAATATTAATAAACTGCTGTAAGCTGAAAACTGGAGCTGCTTCCTCAAGTTATTACCATGGCAAATCCCCATGTTTTATAG
>JAECUM010016493.1:0-98689 GCA_016617855.1 Megalonaias nervosa | reverse complement strand
ATATATATATATATATATATATATATATACCTGTGTTTATGTACATGTCTTTATCATTCTAAACTCTTTTAAAAATAGGTCATTTCTAAGTTTGACCCAACAATCATATTCATGGATAGAGGAATTTGACTGAGAGAGTCATCAGTCAGTTTCATATGAAATATTCTACATATTTCGTCTCTTGTCACAATATTTAATGAACACAACCTTGATTTGTTTAATTTAATATCACTTGTTCGTAATCTTTAATACAATTAAATATTCTGATAATGTTGAACTATGTTAATCAGATACATGTGTTACATTTTCCTGAAATCATACCATTTTGATATATTTTAATATAAGCCAATATTGAAACACAATCCATGCCTTTAAAAACCATTAGAGCCTGTAGTGTGGTAATACTTAGACATTCAGATGAGAACTCTTCCCATGAATCTTAATAAAACTATTTGATAAATAGACTTGGTTAAAATACAGGATAATATAAACATATGCACTATATAATAGAGTGTTCTTAATCATAATCTACTAAATGATAATTGATATCTGCAATATTAGTCACGATATATGGTAATTAGGGTAGCAACAAGAACATTACACAAACATGTATTAAAATCATACATTAAAGTAATATTTGTGATTTGTTTATTAATGCATCAATACTTTTTATCATCAAAAGAATTAAATGAACGAATCATACCGACATCATAAAATACACTAGCTGCCCATATTGTTTTAACAGCGTATGTGACAATTTGTATCTTCATAACTGTACCATACAGACTACATCTTCAATGTATGAAATGGGCAATTGTAACTTGCTAGGTTAATAAATATTTAGCTATGCTCGATCCCACACACGGCTATGAAAATTATATTGTGTCTGTAAAATAAAAGCCAGTAATCAAACAGATATGTAAACATCCGATTTATTCTGTGAAATTAAACTTAAGTGATATCATTGGGATAAAATAAGTTTTGTATCACTTTGAACATAAACTAATATATTATATTCATATGTGAAATAGCGCGTGCATTATACCTACTTTCTTTGTTATCTTTAAAAACAAAACCAAAGATGTTTTAGAAGATTAATGTTAAAATTGAATGTAGGCATTATTTTCTAAGGACAGTATAGGATTCAGTATTTAAACATTCTATATGCTAGTGCATTTGCTTTAAGGCTGTATAATTAATCTGAATGAGTTTGAAGCTAATGGTCATCTAACAGCGTTGATATGGACTGTTGACCTTCAAAAGTTCTAAATGCGTACCAGTTTCTTGTCTTGTATGTATGATATAAATGAATTGCTTACTGATATTTGAAATCACCGGTAGATTGTTCTAGAAGAAATGATGTTTACACATTTGATTGGAAAATTACCTACATCCAGGACATTTTAATGCATGTTAGATGTTTTTATGCAAATCTGAAGTAAACAAAATGTCAGTTCCTACTTTACGTTCAACTGTTTTCAAATATAATTTTAGAATAATCATTTATAATAAAAAAACAAAAAGAAAAGAAAGAAAAAAAAAAAAAAAAAAAAAAATTAATTTGAATACAACTTATTTATTGACACCTTTGACTAAATTACTATGCTGGGGTTATTGTGAATTCATTCAAGGAGATTCTGGAGTATATCGATGTGATGCACCAAAGCTATTGACACTTGGCTACGTACATTCTCTCCTAGGCTTCATTCAAAACACACTGTACCTTTTTACTAGCTAAGTTTTAGGTTTATTTTGGATTTCATTAAAAATAGTATAAGTTAATTTTAAATGTTGACTTTGTATTCTAGGGAAATACATTATTTGTTGAATTGTGTAAACTTGTGGGGTTTGCTTTTTCTGTTTCTTAGATGCAAGCAATAGAGTCGTACACATCGTAGTGTTGTTATATCCTGATTTGTAGACTATAATCCCAACAAAACCATATCCAGATAATGCTACTAATAGTATGAAACACACATTTTAATGAGCAATACGCTTGTGATGAATATTAGTTCATAAAATCATCGGTCCTGAACTATTGACGAAATCCTATCTTGGCCATAAATTATGTATTGACATTAGACATTAGTACAATATATACGAAACCCTATCCGAACATATAGTATGGACATAAGTACAGCGTTCTGCAGGGGTAACATGTAAATACCAGCATCATTGGTTCAAGTTTTTGGAAGCTCATCCCTTCACCAAAATGCAAAATGCCCATTCAACAACCTTTCAAATTGTTGACAAAATATGCCCCAAAACAGGCTAGACCTGACAACATGCAGTCCTTTCGTGGTGGCTACAAACCTACTCAGTCACAAGGACCAACATCAAACTCTCTACAACACAGCCATCAAGGGAATGGCGTCCTGCGAAATCAGTAAGCTTGCTACTTCTGTTAAAGCTTACAGGTTACAACATTGGTTGAAAGGGTACAACACTGCCAAGATACAATTCTTGATACATGGATTCACATTTGGATTTAATGTGGGGCATGAGTGTTCTCTGTCACCTATTCAAACTCATAATCTCAGATCAGCCATACAAAATCCAGGGATTGATCAAGATACAATTTGTTAAAGAACTTTATGCCGGCATGTTTGCGGGTCCTCTCAAGAGCCACCCTTTCTCATTATTTCAAACATCCCCAAAGAAAGCACTGGGTACTTTTCGCATGATTCACCATCTATCCCATCCTTAGGGGTCTTCTAAATAAATGATGGTATATCTCATGAAAAAAAGTGTTGTTCAATATCAAACCGTGGAACACTCTGTTACAATCATACAAACTTAGTAGAGGTTGTTTTATGGCAAAAGTAGATATAGCTAATGTCTTCAAAATTGTTCCACTCTTCCCCACCCAGTATCATATGTTTGACTTCACTTGGAATGAAGTATTAATATGACATGTGCCTTCCTATGGGCTGTAACTCCAGTTGTCAAATCTTTGAATATTTAAGCATTGCATTACAGTGGGTTGCAAAACACAAGTTGGACATTGTCCACATAGTACATGCCTTAGGTGAATTTCTACTGTTAGACTCAAACTATAACACAAATTAGACCAATTCTTAAGCATTTGCGCAGATATTGGTATTCCCATGTCTGTGAAAAAGACATTTCTTCCCAGTCCGACAATGACCTTTTTGGGTTATGAACTGGATACGATCAAGATGGAAGTAAAACTTCCCATAGATACAATCCAGAACTGCTGAAGTCTGATAACACACTGCCTACAAAAACTAAAATGACGCTCCACAATCTCCAGTCCATAATCGGTACACTCAATTTTGCATGTGCAATTGTCCTGTCTGACAGAGCGTTCTTGAACAGGTTGATTGATCTGACAATGGGTGTGTCGAGACCACATGAATTTATACACATTACGAGGGAGGTTCGGCTGATCTACATCTGTGGTGCGGATTCCTGATAAATCTTTATTCCTCCCTGATCGCTGGCTCGACTCGCATGCCATTCATTTGCACCCTGATGCATCTAGCACAAATGGGTATGTCGGTGTGCTTGGCAGCAAATAGTTCTACGGCAAATGGAATAACGAACTTTT
Source organism: Megalonaias nervosa (assembly GCA_016617855.1). NCBI lineage: Eukaryota > Metazoa > Mollusca > Bivalvia > Unionida > Unionidae > Megalonaias > Megalonaias nervosa. The sequence goes on along the minus strand of JAECUM010016493.1, from coordinate 95,118 downwards.
CTAGGCATCAAAATTTGGGAAAATCAACTTGCAAAAATTTGCATTTACTTTCACACTGACAACAAGGCATTGGTTGATATTGTAAATAAGCAAACCTCAAAGAAACCTGCTATTATGTTACTTGTTAGAGACCCGGTTCTTGGATGCTTCAGATACAACATACTAGTTCAAACCTGTCACATCCATGGAAGGAAAACGGTTCTTGCTGATGGTCTTTCTTGATTGCAGGTGCACAGATTCAGGACATTAGCTCCATATGAGGACCCAGAACCAGTGTCAATACCAGCACTTCCCAACTTTATTCATTAACAAACACACTCGATACTCTACTGAATAGTGCTATGATGTATATGTAATTAAATTGCTTGTGTGTTAGTTTTAAAATTATTTTTTATTCCATTTTTGTTTCATTACATTTTATTGTAATAATTATTTTCACGGGATTCAAAATTCTTTTTCAGTGATTCTGTTTATCTAAGACGTAAAAGGTGTTACATTAGTAATATTTTAGTTCACCTTGGTTCGCGGGAGTGTAAGCGCTACGCGAAAACGATTGGCTATTGCCAAGGTCATTTCAGCCTGGTCTGAATAAACAATTTTTTTATTTTTAATTTATTTCAGAGTGAGACTCTGGTTCTTTGATAGGGCTGTTCTTCCTACGTGACAAATTACATTTTTCCTATTGCGTTGTTCAAGTGTTAAGAGACCACGTGATCTATCTCGTGAGAACGGGATGATAATTTGGTTTGATTTAATACCATTTCTGTGCACTTGTCATTCAGTTGTATTTTTGAAACCTTGAAGGCTGGATAGGTTTTTATTGTTGACAAGGGTGCGCTCTACGCAGTCCAGAATGAAATCAAGATATGAAAAAACTCAAGAGATAGGAGTTTTCAGCCTGGTGATAGAGTTCTAACTCTCTTACCCATTCCACAAAATCCCTTTCAGGCCAAGTATTATGGTCCATACACGGTTGGAAAGAAAGTAAATGATTTAAATTACACCATTAACACTCCTGGTAGGCGAAAGCAAAAACAACTTTACCACATTAACATGTTAAAGGAGTATAATCAAAGAGATAGGCAAGTAAATCATATAGTTAATTTAGTTGTACCTGTCCCACCAAAGGAAGAAGAAATTAAATTGAAGTTGTTGAAAGAGAAACGTCTTTCAAATGAAGATACTGAGCTCAATCTTCTTTATTATGTTTCTGATTCTAAGTACAAGTTGTCAAAGGCTTGTTAGGTCAAAAGAAATGTTAGGATTAAATTTTGGATTACATTCACAAACCGTTAAGTCCAATTTTCAATTTTTACATTGTTTTCTAGGGAAATAAATTATTTTGTTCAAATATACAAAGTTTGTTGACTTCACTCTCTTCTCTTGTTATTTTTGTACGAGCCTACACGGAACAGTACCTTGACACAAATGTCAAAAGCATCACACAGACGCAGCTGGAACCTGTAGCGAGCTTTCACTGCAGAATATACTTTGGAAACCTCAATACCAGTCTCTCAGGCTAATGTGGCACTTTTCATTCATCATCTGGTTAATAAACACTGTGCTATATCCTCAGATGTGTCTACCATTGGTTTTGTACTTAAACTAATAATTATACAGACCCTACAAATTCTTTCCTAATACAGATACTGCAACAAGCATGCCACAGGAATGAAGTTTCTTGTGATGCTAGATTGCCAATGAAAAGTGTATTTTTAGGGAAACTTATCCACGCTACAACTCGCGCCATAGCATCTTGGTACAAACAGCTCCTATTTCAAGCTATATTTATCTTGACCTGCCTTCCTGAGAATTGGGGAGATCACAGTGCAGTCCCTTAGCCATCATAACCCTAATCTGTTGAACATTGATTAGTTGGCTCTTGACCACCAATCCATCACTCTAACATCCAATACCTTCAAACACAGCGAGGGCCAGAGCTTCACTTTAAATATTAATACAAGCAATAATGCTACAGTTTGTCCTGTCTGAAATCTCCAGTGATAAATTAAAATGCGAGGTACTAGTCCAGGCCCAATATTTATATGTCTTTCAAACACACCTATGGCTAGTGCAGAATTCAATGCACAGCTCAAACGTGCTCTGCAATTCTGCAGTTTTGATCCAAAGTGCTTAAAGAGTCACAGCTTTAGACTTGGACCAGCAGCAACTGCTGCGACGCAAGGCTTGTCTAATAGTCAGATGTGTTAGTCAGGGCGATGGAAATCGGATGCTTTCAAACGATATATTGGATGTTCTGGACGTCACTCGAACCTATATTTCATTTCTGAACTCAACTAAGTTACCAAGCATACGGGAATCGCGGGGTCTTAGTTGCACTCTTTTAAATCCACGTCCAAGTGCATTTTCCATCATAATCACAGTCTGAGAAAATTTCAGGTTCACTATCCATGTCTAATCTCATCAGAATGGCAAGTGGGTTGAGTGCAGATGAATATGACAGGCAAGAAACACAGGAGGAACATAGGCCGAATAATTACAACAGCCGTGAATCACCGAATGACTTTATTTTGCGGAATTTAGTAAATATGGAACTCTAACGCTGATATAACAGCATTGACATTATTTTCCTTTATATTCGAATCGTCTTAGGGCTTGTATATCTTGATGTGTGCGCATACTGCATTCCTGTCATTCTTGGTTGTATGGTTTTTCCAAGAAAGGGGATGAAAGGCGGGGTTGATGCAGGCCGCTGTCCATATTGGGGCGGCACAGTCCCCATGCAAAGTGGGTGACTTGCGTGACTCCTGTCTTATGGCGGTCTAAGCTCTCAAATGGATTGATTTTGGTTTGAGGGTTTACAAATTTACATTCAGGTTTGAATTTCAACTAAATAGTTTATCACATACTATCGTAAAGTAATTTTGTAAAGAACTGTATGCATGTTATATCATATGAACATATTATTATTTTGAACACAATTGTCACTTGTGTGGCCGGCTTCAACAAAACGTTTTCCGGGTTATTCGTTATGTTTAAATTCTTACTTTCCTCCTTGCTGTCATCAAGTTAAAATAAAGAAACCTATTAATTTGGTAGCCTATTGCTCACTTATAGTGTACTTAGATTTCCTGTTAACCTCTCATACACAATTCATCACAAAACCATTTGTGCTAACGCAAGGACATTTTTGAATGAGGGGTGAATGAGTCTTGTTCGGCAAAGTAAACAAAACAATATAGACCCTCTGGGGCCAACCAGACCCATTAATGGGGTGACGTAACTCGTTCAGCCACTGAAATATAGTGTTAGGGTGTACAAATATATAGGTCATCATTCAAGGCGTCACTTGCAAGAGAGTTCTTGGAGATACAGGTTATTTAGTGATCATAGTCTTCACATTATCCACTACCCCCCCCAACAACCGCCGTTGTGTATAGCTTCCTATGTTGTGCTTATTTAGTATATAACTCTATGCATGTTATATCACATGAACATAAAGTGTTGCAGCTTCAGTCGCTCTTTGCAAGATTTAACAGTTAGGTCTGGTGCTATGAGTAACTAGCAATGCATATTAATTTCTCAACATTAACATTGTATGATGAAGACATTCACACATGTACTCAAAAGTTCAAATTATTCAAGTGTAAAATGTTTTAAATGTCTTTGTATCCTTTGTTATTTCTATGCATATTAAAAAAATGTTCTGCTTGAGGAAAAATACTAATTTTAAAATAAAGATCACTTGTGCAGTTTTGATTATTGTTTACTATTTCCATTCATATGCATCAGTTGAAAAGGAGTTCATGTTTTACAACGAATAAAGGTAGTTTTATCCATAGGATCATTGAGATCTTAATAGCAATGTATGTATGTATGTATGTATGTATGTATGTATGTATGTATGTATGTATGTATGTATGTATGTATGTATGTATGCATGTGTATGTATGTGTATGTATGTATGTAAACATGTGTGTGTATGTATGTATATATGTATGTTTGTATGTATGTATGTATGTATGTATGTATGTATGTATGTATATATGTATGTATGTATATATGCATGTATGTATTTATATATGTATGTATGTATGTATGTTTGCATGTATGTGTGTGTATGTATGTGTATGTATGTATGTATGTATATAAGCATGTGTGTGTATGTATGTATGTATGTATGTATGTATGTATGTATGTATGTATGTATGTATGTCTATGCATGTGTATGTATGCATGTATGCATGTATATATGTATGTGTGTGTATGTATGTATGTATGCATGTATGTATGTATGTGTGTGCATGTATGTATCTATGTATGTCTGTATGTATGTATGTATGTATTTATGTATGTATGTATGTATGTACGTATGTATGTATGTATGTGTGTATGTATGTGTGTGCATGTATGTATGTATGTATCTATGTATGTATCTATGTACGTATGTATGTTTGTATGTATGTATGTATGTGTGTGTATGTATGAATGTTTGTATGTATGTGTGTATGTATGTATGTAAAATATGTATGTATGTATGTATATATGTATGTATGTATGCATATATGTTCATATGTATGTATGTATGTACGTATGTATGAATGTATATATGTGTATGTATGTGTGTATTATGTATGTATGTATGTATGTGTGTGCATGTATGTATGTAAGTATGCGTGTGTATGTATGTATGTATGTATGTATGTATGTATGTATGTATGTTCATATGTATGTGTGTATGTACGTATGTATGAATGTATATATGTGTATGTATGTGTGTATGTATGTATGTATGTAATGTATGTATGTATGTATGTATGTATTTATGTGTATGTATGTATGTATGTATGTATGTATGTATGTATGTATGTATGTATGTATGTATGTGTGTATGTATGTATGTATGTATGTATGTATGCATGCATGTATGTATGTATGTATGTATGTATGTATGTATTTATGTATGTATGTATGTATGTAATGTATGTATGTATGTATGTATGTATGTATGTATGTATGTATGTAGCTCTGTACTGCCAAGCATAAGAAAATAGTAACTATATTGTTCAATATAAAACATGTATACCATGTAATGTGACTGGATTGGACATTATTCAGATCTGAGCCTATGCAATGCTTTGGTATCATGGTATCATGGTATCATGGTATCATGTGTTCATAATGTTACTGATTATGCTTTATGATAGATCTGAATTTAGAGTTTGGTGTGCCATGTATTCATGTATTCAAGGGAATAATGTTCATAAACCTCACCATTAAAACTCCTGATGTGAAATGGATATTTTCCTGGTCAAATTATTATTTCATTTTTTGGAGTTTTGTTTTCACAGAATTACAAATTCAACAGTAGACAGATATTATTCCTTTCTTTGTAGCAGAGACACACAACAAAATTATAAAAATAATACATTTTAATGTTTTCACAAACACAGACATTGTATGTTTATTTGAGATAAACTGAGTAACATTTTGTAAAGAAAACTGTTTATATAAATCAAATAAGAATTCCTTTTTTCTCTTTCTTTGTTTGCCTAGTAATGGAAATCAATTTCCAGTGTTTGTATAGCAATGGAAATAAATCTCCAGTGTTTGTATGTAATGGAAATCAATCTCCAGTGTCTGTATTAAGTAATGGAAATCAATTTCCAGTGTTTGTATAGTCACAGAAATCAATCTCCAGTGTTTGTATAGTAATGGAAATCAATTTCCAGTGTTTGTATAGCAATGGAAATCAAACTCCAGTGTTTATATAGTAATGGAAATCAATGGAAATCAATATCCAAAGTTTGTGTAGTAATAGAAATCAATGGAAATCAATATCCAGTGTTTGTATAGTAATGGAAATAATTTCCAGTGTTTGTATAATAAAAGAAATCAAACTCCAGTGTTTGTATAGCAATGGAAATTAAACTCCAGTGTTTGTTTTAATATATCAAAGAAAAAAATTAGTAACTTGAAAAGAATGACAATGTGTGTTAATGATGAGGCAATAATTAAGTGCCTTTCAACCACATGTCTTGTGTCTAGATATCAGATGATATTGTACACTGGCCTTGTGATGGAGTGAATGGAATGACAATAATTACATTGTACATTGGCTTTGTGATGGTGTGGTTGGATTGACAAAATAATTACATTGTACACTGGCCTTGTGATGGAGTGGATGGTGACAAAATAATTTATACTGTACACTGGCTTTGTGATAGAGTGGATGGAGTCACAAAATAATTACATTGTAAACCAGCTTTTTGGTGAAGTGGATGGTGACAAAATAATTACACTGTACACTGGACTTGTGATGGAGTGGATGGTGTGACAGAATAATTATACTGTACAATGAACTTGTGATGGAGTGGATGGAGTGGCAAAATAATTACACTGTACACTGGATTTGTGATTGAATGGTCATCACAAAATAAATGATGAAAATTACATAAAGCAGCAGGCAATATGAACAAAATTATTCTGGTATACACACAACAAAACAGAATCATGCAAAAAGCAAATTGTAGGATCGCAAAAAAGTAAATTTCTTGTTAAACAGACTCTCTTACTGTAACAGTTTCATAGGTCACATGGGAAAACTGCATGGTTGGTACGAAAAGTTGCATTGGTCACATGGGAAAATTGCATGGTTGGTAAGAAAAGTTGCATTGGTCACATGGGAAAATATCATGACTGGAATGAACAGCTCCATAGGTCACATGGGAAAACAGGATGATTGGCATGAAAAGTTTCATAGGTCACATGTGAAAATAGTTTGGTTGGCACGAACAGTTCCATAGGTCATGTGAAAATGGCATGGTTGGCAGGAAAAGTTTCATAGGTCACATGGGAATATAGCATAGCTGGCATGAAAGACTGCCATCCATGTAATGTTTTATTAATTTAGAATTGATAAGTGGTAAATATGAATAAAAACTGGATAGAGTCATCATCTTCATTACATCAACATATATATCACTAAATGGTCCATTACTAATGAATGGTCTAGTACCATTTAATGGTCCAGTATCACTGAATGGTCCTGTACTGCCAATGATCTAGTACCACTCATAGGTCCAGCACCACTGAATGATCTAATACCAATGGTCTAGTACCAATTATTGGTTCAGTACCAATTAATGGTCCGGTACCAAAGAATGATCAAGTACCATTCAATAGTCTATTACCACTGAATGATCTAGTACCGGTGAATGGTTTAGTACTAATTAACGGTTTAGTACTGATGAATGGTTCAGTACCAATGAATAGTTTAGTACCAATGATATGGTCCAGTATCATATTAACGAGCTGGAACTCATAAAATACAATATTTATTCCATGGCCTTGGTCAATAAATTAGATGTGTATTATGTGCATGACTGTTAGCAGTTTGGAGTCAATCCCTGAAATAAATGTGAAACAAATACACATGATGAGATGTGTGTATATAACAATGTATATACTGTAGATGTAAATTTGGTTTCATCAGTGTATTGGAATATAAGTTACCACCCTGAAATATGGATGGCAGACTTATGATGCACTGACATTAACTCACAATGTCCAAATGCATACAAAGACTGATAGGCAAAGCAAATCTCTTATCTCAAACTGAAGTGGACATTTTTTTCCTTTAACAGAGGTGGCATGTGAGAAGAAGAAAAAGCACAGGTTTCTTTTGAAGATTTGCAGTACATGTACCTTCTTCCATGGCAATTGAATGAGAATGCAGAACATTAAAACAAAAAGTATAGCATGGATATTAGGGAACAACATTCACTTGGCTACTTACACCTGGTGGGTCTTTTTAACCCCAGGCATACTTGGGGCCATGGCACTCAATGCAGTAGTGCTAACAATGTTGGTTTTGCTGAGACAGACATATAAATACAAATTATAGTTTAAAATAATGGGCATATCAATATGGTACAATGATAATTACAGGTATAGTTTAAAATAATGGGCATATCAATATGGTAGAATGATAATTACAGGTATAGTTTAAAATAATGGGCATATCAATATTGTAGAATGATAATTACAGGTATAAGGCATAATCCCTGCAGGTGTTGGTTCTTCTAAAAGTAACTTTAAAATGACTAAGATTTGTCTATACTAACATGTAATAAGCTTGTATCATTAAAGGTCAAGTCTATCAAAATTGTCAGCTTTTCTTATCTTATAAATATTAACTTAAAAAAAAACAGAAAATGTCAATGAAGTTCAAAAGAAAAAAATCATGCCAACAGAAACAATTTAGAAATCAACAGAATCTACTGTGTACTGAGTGCATGATGCCATGTTGCAGAGTTCAAATGTCTGAATGATATGAAAACATCAGAGGATATCCAAATGGTTTGTTGTATCACGAGGTCATTTTAATGTCACTGCTCAATGCCATGGTAGTTAGTATACAGACTTTAGTCCAAAAGGTTCAGGGTTTGAATCCTACCTTTGGATCAGTCCAGGCTAACTACCATTATGTGCCCTTGGCCACAAAGACTTATGACTAAGGTCTGAATCCTACTTTTGGATCAGTCCAGGCTAAATACCATCATGTGTTCATGGCCATAAAGATTTATGACCAAGGTTTGAATCCTACCTTTGGATCAGTCCAGGCTAACTACTATGATGTGTCCTTGGCCACCAAGACTTATGACCAAGGTTTGAATCCTACCATTGAATCAGTCCAGGCTAACTACCATGTGCCCTTGGCCACCAAGACTTATGGCCAAGGTTTGAATCCTACCTTTGGATCAGTCCAGGCTGACTACCATGGCATGTCCTTGTCCACCAAGGCTTATGACCAAGGTTTGAATCCTACTTTGGATCGGTCCATGCTAACTACTATGATGTGTCCTTGGCACCAAGACTTATGACCAAGAGACTGAGGGTTTGAATTCTACCTTTGATCCAGGCTGACTACCATGGTGTGACCTTGGCAAGGCACTTTACTACAATGTCCTCAATGCTAAAAAATCTACCTGTCTTCTTGTGATATAGCACACCTAATTAAACCAATCTCCCAGACTATAGGGTACAGGGGTTGAGGTATGATTCATGATGGAATGGGGACAGACTATAGGGTACAGGGATTGCGGTAAGATTCATTATGGAATGGGGACAGACTATAGGGTACAGGGATTGAGGTAAGATTCATGATGGAATGGGGACAGAATATAGGGTACAGGACCTGAGGTATGATTTACGATGGAATGGAGACAGACTATAGGGTACAGGGCTTAAGGTATGATTCATGATGGAATGGATACAGACTATAGGATACAGGAGTTGAGGTAAGATTTATGATGGAATGGTGACAGAATATAGGGTACAGGAGGTTGAAGTATGATTCATGATGAAATGAAGACTGAATATAGGGTACAGGAGTTGAGGTATGATTCATGATGAAATAGAGACAAACTATAGGGTATAGGGATTGAGGTATGATTCATGATGGTATGGAAATAGACCATAGGGTACAGGAGTTGAGGTACGATTCATGATGGAATGGAAACAGACTATAGGGTACAGGAGTTGAGGTATGATTCATGATGGAATGGAGACAGTCTATAGGGTACAGGAGTTGAGGCATGATTCATGATGCCAGATGGATGGAGATGGCTAACCATAGGGTATAGGAGATGAGGCATGATTCATGATGCCAGATGGATGGAGATGGCTAACTATAGGGTATAGGAGATGAGGCATGATTCATGATAGAATGGAGACAGTTGTTGTTGTTGTTGTTATGGGGCTTAACGCCATTTTTCAGCACACGATAGGCTATACATGGCGGCCAGTATTAATGGTGGAGGAAGAAACCGGGAAATCCACGGAAAGAACCACCGATCCACGAGAAGCTACTGGCAAGCTTTCTCACGTATCCACATTTGCCGAATCTTAGACTTGAACCAACGCAGACAGAGGTGAGATGGCAGTGATCCGTAACGGACAGCGCTTTAGACCACTCGGCCACTCGGGGCCCTGAATGGAGACAGATTATAGAGTACATTACATGGATTGTAAAAATCCAATGGGATCCATGACTAAACCTGTGTAATGTTAGGTACTGTGCTATTCTGTAACACCTTATTATGAGGGACTAATGTAAATAGGATGACCCCATGACCCCATCTGTGTATTATCCGAGACAGTGTTATACAGAGGTATTTTATAACAAGATCCATGACCCCATCTGTGTATTATCCAAGACAGTGTTATACAGAGGTATTTTATAACAAGACCAATGTATTGGAATCCATGACCCCATCTGTGTTATATCAGGGACTGTGTTATGCATAAATAAATTTATAATGAGAGACTACTATATATATATATATATATATATATATATATATGGTCAATCAAAACAAATATGACCGGTGACCATGTAGAAAATTGGCACATATGATGTGCATGCATGCATACTCTGAAATGTTGACTACCTGATGGTAAATCTTTTCAGGGTCACAACTATAATATACTTAATATATACAGATCATGAACTTGTTTCTTCACAATCAATCAAGATAATGATTCTTTAATTTTTTACTAGTCATTAAAATCTGGTAATCTGGTCATTAAAATACTAATTTTAATCTTTTAAATAAATTCAATAATTACTACACTGTTACAATGAATGAGATGGAAATTAAGACTTACTTTGCATCTTCCTCTGGGACAGGATCAAAGAATTCATCTTTCAGTGTCACTGCAAATTTACTTTTACTTCTGGATAGAATGTACCCTGGCCCCACAACAAAAGGCACCAATGGAGACTTGAAAATACAGGCAAAGGAAAATTGAGTAAATTCATCATTATATGCATGCTATCAATTATGAAATATAATTAAAATCAATTATGAAATATAATTATAATCAATTATGAATATAATTACAATCAATTATGAATATAATTACAATCAATTATGAATATAATTACAATCATGAAATATAATTACAATCAATTATGAAATAGAATCCCAATCAATTATGAAATATAATTACAATCAATTATGAATATAATTGCAATGTGAAATATAACTTTAGTCAAGTACAGTGCAACTAATTTTAAGTGTCTGAGAATGTACCATAATCAGCCTGCAATTTATGTGTCTGATGATGTACCATAATCAACCTCCACTTTATGTGTCTGATGATGTACTATAATCAACCTGCATTTTATGTGTCTGATGATGTACCATAATCAACCAGCATTTTATGTGTCTGAGTATGTACCATAACCTGCATTTTATGTGTCTGAAGATGTACCATAATCAACCTCCACTTTATGTGTCTGAGTATGTACCATAACCTGCATTTTATGTGTCTGAGGATGTACCATAATCAACCAGCATTTTACGTGTCTGAGGATGTGCCATAATCAACCAGCATTTTATGTGTCTGAGTATGTACCATAACCTGCATTTTATGTGTCTGAGTATGTACCATAACCTGCATTTTATGTGTCTGAGGATGTACCATAACCTGCATTTTATGTGTCTGAGGATGTACCATAATCAACCAGCATTTTATGTGTCTGAGGATGTACCATAATCAACCAGCATTTTATGTGTCTGAGTATGTACCATAACCTGCATTTTATGTGTCTGAGTATGTACCATAACCTGCATTTTATGTGTCTGAGGATGTACCATAACCTGCATTTTATGTGTCTGAGGATGTACCATAATCAACCTGCATTTTATGTGCCTGAGTATGTACCATAACCTGCATTTTATGTGTCTGAGGATGTACCATAATCAACCTGCATTTTATGTGTCTGAGGATGTACCATAACCTGCATTTTATGTGCCTGAGTATGTACCATAACCTGCATTTTATGTGTCTGAGGATGTACCATAATCAACCTGCATTTTATGTGTCTGAGGATGTACCATAACCTGCATTTTATGTGCCTGAGTATGTACCATAACCTGCATTTTATGTGTCTGAGGATGTACCATAATCAACCTGCAATTTATGTGTCTGAGTATGTACCATAACCTGCATTTTATTTTATGTGTGCCTGAGTATGTACCATAACCTGCATTTTATGTGTCTGAGATGTACCATAACCTGCATTTTATGTGTCTGAGGATGTACCATAACCTGCATTTTATGTGCCTGAGTATGTACCATAACCTGCATTTTATGTGTCTGAGGATGTACCATAATCAACCTGCAATTTATGTGTCTGAGTATGTACCATAACCTGCATTTTATGTGTCTGAGGATGTACCATAATCAACCAGCATTTTATGTGTCTGAGGATGTGCCATAATCAACCAGCATTTTATGTGTCTGAGTATGTACCATAACCTGCATTTTATGTGTCTGAGTATGTACCATAACCTGCATTTTATGTGTCTGAGGATGTACCATAACCTGCATTTTATGTGCCTGAATATGTACCATAACCTGCATTTTATGTGTCTGAGGATGTACCATAATCAACCTGCAATTTATGTGTCTGAGTATGTACCATAACCTGCATTTTATGTGTCTGAGGATGTACCATAACCAACCTGCAATTTATGTGTCTGAGTATGTACCATATCCTGCATTTTATGTGTCTGAAGATGTACCATAATCAACCTCCATTTTATGTGTCTGAGTATGTACCATAACCTGCATTTTATGTGTCTGAGGATGTACCATAATCAACCAGCATTTTATGTGTCTGAGGATGTACCATAATCAACCAGCATTTTATGTGTCTGAGTATGTACCATAACCTGCATTTTATGTGTCTGAGTATGTACCATAACCTGCATTTTATGTGTCTGAGGATGTACCATAATCAACCTGCATTTTATGTGTCTGAGGATGTACCATAACCTGCGTTTTATGTGTCTGAGTATGTACCATAACCTGCATTTTATGTGTCTGAGGATGTACCATAATCAACCTGCATTGTATGTACCTGAGTATGTACCATAACCTGCATTTTATGTGTCTGAGGATGTACCATAATCAACCTGCAATTTATGTGTCTGAGTATGTACCATAACCTGCATTTTATGTGTCTGAGTATGTACCATAACCTGCATTTTATGATTCTGAGTATGTACCATAATCAACCTCCACTTTATGTGTCTGAGTATGTACCATAACCTTCATTTTATGTGTCTGAGGATGTACCATAATCAACCAGCATTTTAAAAATATTATAATAGATCATCCAAAGAAAATGCATTGTAAGAAACCAAGATTCTAAAAGCTTATTCAATGCATAGGTTCGATCATAAAGATATCAATAATGACCATACAGTCATCAGTAAGACATTATTAATAATGACCGTACAGTCATCAGTAATACATTATAAATAATGGCCATACAGTCATCAGTAATACATTATAAATTATAAATAATGGCCACACAGTCATCAGTAATACATTATAAATAATGGCCATACAGTCATCAGTAATACATTATAAATAATGGCCATACAGTCATCAGTAATACATTATAAATAATGGCCATACAGACATCAGTTATACATTATAAATAATGGCCATACAGTCATCAGTAATACGTTATAAATAATGGCCATACAGTCATCAGTAATACATTATAAATAATGATCATGCAGTCATCAGTAATACATTATAAATAATGATCATGCAGTCATCAGTAATACATTATAAATAATGATCATGCAGTCATCAGTAATACATAATAAATAATGATCATACAGTCATCAGTAATACATTATAAATAATGGCCACACAGTCATCAGTAATACATAATAAATAATGATCATACAGTCATCTGTAATACATTATAAATAATGATCATGCAGTCATCAGTAATACATTATAAATAATGATCATGCAGTCATCAGAAATATTATTAGGGATTGGCATTTAATTTTGGGAATGGCTTAGAGATTGGCAATTGACTGAGGGGGTGGGTGAGATTTCTTTGGTGTAAAGCAAGGGATCTTAAAAGTTTCTACATTATGTGGTGAGTCCACAATTACAGAAGCATGACCAATGGTGGCAAGTTCCCAATTCCAGGAGCATGACCCATGGTGGCACGTCTCCAGTTCTGGAAGCATGACCCAGGGTCTGCGTCTGATATATCTCTGATTTTGTCTCCTCATGCTCTTCAAATCTATATATTTGATTAAGGGTGGGGTTCTCAACAGTTTCTAAGTTATGGCCCAAGGGAAAATCCTCTACCCCAGTGAAATCATCCAGGGTCTGTACTGGATATGTGTTTGATTTGCCTGCTCATTTAGTTCTAATCTATAGATTATGATAATGTGCTGATTGTGATAGTTTCCAATGCAAGTCATGATCCAAGAGAAATATTCACCACATCTGGGGTAACATTCACCTGGGCAAAAACTGAGGGTTCAATTTCCCAAAACCTGTTAAATATGTTATAACCCTGGCCTTTGTAATACATGCCAAAATTTCTGATCAGCTTCTACACAGTTAACAAATTGTTTTAGCCTATTACCCAGCCTAACACCTACCCCAGTCTTCATATCAAAATTGCAAACCAGACCCAATCATATAAAACCATTGTACACAGTTACAGACAGGTCCAAATCAAATACTAGTTTTATATCAAAGCTACAGATCAGTCCCAATCATATTCCAATGTACCTTACAAAGCTACAGACCAGTCCCAATCATATCACAAAATATTGTACAAAGCAACAGACCAATCCCAATCATATTACAAAATATTGAACAAAAATACAGACAAGTAATAATCATATTCCAATGTATATCACAAAGCTAAAGACCAGTCCCAATCATACTTCAAGGTATTGTACAAAGCTATAGACCAGTCCCAATCATATTCCAAATTACTGTACAAAGGTACAGACCAGTCCCAATTATATCCCAAAGTTTCAAAGTAATTATCTTGCAGGAGGAGAGTTGTTTCATTGCTAACAGACAGACAGACAGATGGAAATACACATGGGCAGACAAATGGACAGGCAGATGGATGGACAAATTGATGGGCAGATGGAAATGTAGATGGACAGATACATGTAAATACAGATGGACAAACAGATTGAAATACAAATGGGCAGATACATGTAAATACAGATGGATGGACAAATTGGTGGGCAGATTGAAATACACATGGACAGATACATGTAAATACAGATGGACAGACAGATTGATATACGCATGGACAGATACATGAAAATACAGATGGATAGACAAATTGGTGGGCAGATTGAAATACAGATGGACAGATACATGTAAATACAGATGGACAGATACATGTAAATACAGATGGATGGACAAATTGGTGGGCACATTGAAATACACATGGACAGATACATGTAAATACAGATGGATAGACAAATTGGTGGGCAGATTGAAATACAGATGGACAGATACATGTAAATACAGATGGACAGATACATGTAAATACAGATGGATAGACAAATTGGTGGGCAGATTGAAATACAGATGGACAGATACATGTAAATACAGATGGACAGATACATGTAAATACAGATGGACAGATACATGTAAATACAGATGGACAGATACATGTAAATACAGATGGATAGACAAATTGGTGGGCAGATTGAAATACAGATGGACTAGGACATTTTAATCCCTTTTCCAAACAGGCATAGGAATAATTAGTTGCTAAACAGACTACCAAATATTTGCTTGACAGATCTAATGATGACAGATCTAATGAAGACATGACTTAATTTACATATACACAAAATCTTTATCACATTGCAACATATCACAAACCAGTTCGTCTTTTTAAAAGGAAAATGCTTGACTCCCATCACCTATGTGCACCATATTCCAACATAAATGTGAATTAATGAACAACCTCAACAAATCTAAAGGTTTACCTTTGAAAATGTGCTTTTCGATTGTGCATTATAAGACTGATATATTTATATTGTGAGTGGGTGGGTGTTACTGGCATAATTATATTGTCATTGAGTGCATTTTAATGGTATAATTATATTGTTAGTGGGTGTGTTTTAAAGGTATAATTATATTGTCAGTGGGTGTATTTTAATGGTATAATTATATTCTCATTGAGTGCCTTTTTGGGGGGTGTGAGAGGTCTGGGCCTGATGTCCCACTCGCTAAAGGAAAGTGAAGCATCTCTCATAGCCTCTCCTTTCCAGGTGTAGTGATCACTGTGGGACCACTATCTGGCTTTGCTGGGCAGGAAGTACTTGCATATGGCCTCTCCTACACTATTGTGTCCACAGCAGCACCTTCAAGTGGGGCCCCCTGTTTTCACACAGCCTGCTGTGTAGCACGAGCGAGTGCCCGGCGGTATAACTGGGTGGGCAGACTGGGTTCGTTAGCCTTGGCAGGCAGCCAGTCTAAGAGAAGGAAAATTCTGACTCCAAACCCGTACAGATGGAGCTCGTTAGCCTTGTCAGGCAGTTCGTCTAGGAGATGGAAACTCCAATTCGAAACCAATGAAGTGCCATTGGATGATGACTCCGCTGCCTTGTGGATATCTTCGGGAGAAGGAAAGGATACGGGAGTAAACCCAGACAGAAAATCCGGAGTGGAGCCCCTAAGGCGGCTGGGTGTCAACTACGACTTCCTTCCGGCAGCTCCTGCATCCAAACTGGTGCCAAATGTCATGCTCAGCATTCCTTTGGACCCCACCAGCAAGGACGAGAGGGGGATCCTGACGACTGGGCAGCCTAGGATCTCCATACTACACACCCAGGCTTGTGCCCTGGAGAGGCCATTCCAGCCTCGCCCTTGAGCGAGGAAACAACACGGAAGCTGGAGACAGACAACAGTCCAAGGGTGCTACTCACATGGTCTCCTGAGACTGAGCTGCCAATGATGAATGAATGATGATGAGTGCATTTTAATGGTATAATTATATTGTGAGTGGGTGTTTTAATGATATAATCATATTGTCATTGAGTGTATTTTAATGGTATAATTATATTGTCATTGAGTGCATTTAATGGTATAAATATATTGTCACTGGGTGCATTTTAATGGTATTATATTGTCAGTGGCTGTGTTTTAATGGTATAATAATGTCAGTGAGTGTGTTTTAATGGCATAATTATATTGTCAGTTGGTGTGTTTTAATGGTATAATATTGTCAGTGGCTGTGTTTTAATGGTATGATATTGACAGTGGGTGTGTTTTGCTAGTATAATATTGTCTGTGGGTGTGTTTTGATAGCATACTATTGTCAGTTGGTGTGTTTTAATGGTACAATTATATTGTCAGTGGGTGTGTTGTAATGGTATAATATTGTCAGTGGCTGTGTTTAATGGTATAATATTGTCAGAGTGTGTGTTTTAATGGTATAATTATTTTGTCAGTGGGTGTGTTTTAAGGGTATAATATTGTCAGTGGGTGTATTTTAGTTGTATCGTATTGTCAGTGGGTGTGTTTTAATTGTATAATGATATTGTCAGTGGGTGTGTTTTAATGGTATCATATTGTCAGTGGGTGTATTTTAGTGGTATCATATTGTCAGTGAGTGTATTTTAATGGTATCATATTGTCAGTGGGTGTATTTTAATGGTATCATATTGTCAGTGGGTGTGTTTTAATGGTATAATATTGTCAGTGAGTGTATTTTAATGGCATAATTATATTGTCAGTGGGTGTGTGAAAAGCTTTATCCATCAAACTTATCAAAATTAGGACTTTGTAACTTTATCTACCTATCTATCTATCTATCTATCTATCTATCACAGCAAAATATTGTGCAGAGTTGCTGACAACAAGATTGATAATAAACTCAGTTCAGAATATTTAACAATATATGGCCCTAAGAACAATTCACAGCATTACACATAAATAAAGAGGACTGAGTCTGCATTACACATAAATAAAGAGGATTGTGTCTGCATTACACATAAATAAAGAGGATTGAGTCTGCATTACACATAAATAAAGAGGATTGAGTCTGCATTACACATAAATAAAGAGGATTGTGTTTGCATTACACATAAATAAAGAGGATTGTGTCTTCATCACACATAAATAAAAAGCATTGTATCTGCAATACACATAAAAAAGAGGACTGTGTCTTCATTACATCACATAATAAAAGTTGAATACAACCCAGTTTATAGCTTTTGCATTAATTGGAAATAACTCTTTGTTTCCTCATGGAAGTAACTGAATGTTATACTTGCGTGCAGTGAATGACATCTAAAAAATTTAATTGAAAAAGCACTTCTACCAATCCAAGCCATTTCCAGTGTAAGCACTGATTGCATCCATATTACAACCATGGACATGTCTTGGCAAGCATTCATATTACAAATATGGAATCTGACATGTTTGGACAAGCATCCGAATTACAACTATGGAATCTGACATGTCTAGGCACGCATTCAAATTACAACTATGGAATTTCATGGATCTGGAAAAGGATCCAAATTACAACTATGGAATTTGACATGTCTGGGCAATCATTCATATTACAGCTATGGAATTTCATGGGTCTGGAAAGGCATCCATATTACAACTATGGAGCCTGACATGTCTGGAAAAGCATCCATATTAAAACTGGAATTTCACAGATCTGGAAAAGCATCTAAATTACAACTATGGAATTTGACATGTCTGGGCAAGCATCCATATTACAACTATGGAATTTCACATGTCTGTAAAAGTATCCAAATTACAACTATGGATACATCTCATCAAATCTGTAGATATGTCTGGACAAGCATCCATATTACAACCATATAAATAATTAGGGAAACACAAATTCCAAAAATGCACCTGTAACAGAAGATGAGGATGTAGGTAGAGCACATATTCACAAAAACTTGCAGAGTTTTCTCATTCAAAAGAGTATTCTGGTTTGGGGTAAGTATTTAGTCTTCATTATTTGTCTCCAGCAAGGCATACACAAGCAATGGACAGATTTCATGGGACAATGAATGAATAGGTTTTATTTGTTGATTATGCAAGCAATAAACAGATTTCAGTGGACAATGTATCAAGCAAAATGCACCAATCGACCACTGAGGCAACAACCTATTGGCAGTAAATAAATAAGGATTCAAGGGAAGTAACTGGGTAATTATGCTTAAGAGTGATTTGGAACACTGACATAGACAATACAAATCACACAAGAAATGTTATTTTGTACCAAATTTTAGGCATCATTTTTAAAAAAATGAAATGAAAAAAAATGATTTTGACCACAAAAATAGAAATAGAAAGCACAAAGAGAATAATTAAGTCAAAGTCATGAAATAGAAATAAAATAATTAAGTCAAAGTCATAAAATAGATATAGAAAGCACAGAGACAATAATTAATTCAAAGTCATAAAATAGAAACAGAAAGCACAAAGACAATGATTTAGTCAAAGTCATAAATTATGGATTCTAAAAAAATGAATCATTGGGACATATTTTATATTGTGTCAAGGACAGAACACATTTAAATTTTATAAGAAAACAGTCTTCTGGAAATATTTTGACAAACCAAAAATAGACTATTTTTCCATTAGGTTTAAACTGCTTGCAAAACAAAGATGCTATCAGATCTGGTTAACTATATTAGCTAAAACTTTTTAATTCAACATAAATTTTCATTTTCTGAGGCTATGCCCAATAACTCCTAACTCCCATTGACCACAGAACCCCTCCCCCCATATGAAAATTTAAGAAAAAACACAACTGATTATAAAATTTGCATGTATGATCGTGTAATCTCTATATAGCAAAAATACAACTCATGTATAGCAAACAAAAGCGTAAAACAATAAACTGTAAGCTAACACACTATGTGCATAGGCTGAGAGTCTACAATACTCAATAACTGTAAGCTAACACACTCTGGACATAGGCTGTCAGTCCATGGTGCTAGATAACTTTAAGCTAACACACTATGTGCATAGGTTGACAGTCCATAATGCTGGATAACTGTAAGCCAACACATCATCTGCATAGGTTGACAGTCCATAGTGCTAGATAACTGTAAGCTAACACACTCTGGACATAGGCTAACAGTCCATAGTACTAGATAACTGTAAGTCAACACATCATCTGCATAAGCTGACAGTCCATAGTGCTAGATAACTGTAAGTCAACACATGATCTGCATAAGCTGACAGTCCATAGTGCTAGATAACTGTAAGCTAGCACACGCTGGACATAAGCTGTCAGTCCATTATAAGTGCTAGATAACTGTAAGCCAACACACTGTGTGCATAGGCTGACAGTCCATAGTGCTGGATAACTGTAAGCTAAACATGCTCTTGACATATGCTGACAGTGCTGGACGATATAAACTGATATGAAATTGTAATAAGCTGCAAACAAACTGGCAACTGGCAACATATATTATCTTTAATGAAAGGGATTTATTAATCTGGCATTTGCCAAGATATTGTCGAACAAAAAAATCAAGGTACATGTATGTGGTACTGAAGTTACTATGCAAAATTCATTTATCATCTTTCAGTCACATTCATCTGGACCTTTGTCTCCAAAATCATTAGTTTCTTTTTTCTCCAATGTGTAATTCAGCCACAAATGTTTGGTGAAGATAAGTGATTAAAAACTGGTATTTATGTGCAGAAACTTTCTTTCTGTCAAAGTGACCTTGACCACTGACATTTTGATTTGAAAAGTTTGGTACAGATCTGTAATGTATAATTAATGTTGCAAAAATAATTTCTTCTTTGGTTCAGTCACAGTGACCTTGACCTTTAATTTCAAAATCAATAGATTTCTTCATTACCCAAGTGTAAGCCATTCCAAAAATATTTGGTCTAGGTCTATGATGCATAACTGAATTTATCAAGTGGAAATCATGTTTCTTCTTGTAGCCATCATGACCTTGACCTTTAAGCTTTTGTTATAGAAATCAATAATTTTCTGCTTTATGCCAAGTGCAAGCCATCTACAAAGTTTGGTCCAGGTATATCATGAAGGAATGATGTCATTGTGTCAACACTATTTTTCTTCTCTCATTCACAGTGACCTTCAACTTCAATATTTTGAACCAAGCATCTTTAAGAGTCTTCCTTACCCAAAGTGTAAGCCAGTCACAATGTTTAGCTGAAAATAGTAACAAACAGACAGACAAATGGAAGGACAGGCAACATAATACCTCTTGGTGGGAACACAAAAAGCTACTTTATCTTATGATACTGATACAATGCTTCCAATGTGGTAAAATATGATTGATTGTGTCTCATGTTTCTACTGTTATGTAATACTAATTAACAATGAATGATTGATTGTGCCTCATGTTTATACTGTCATGTAATACTAATTAACAATGAATGATTAATTGTGCCTCATGTTTCTACTGCCATGTAATACTAATTAACAATGAATGATGGACTGCATCTCATGTTTCTACTGTCATGTAATACTAATTAACAATGAATGATTGATTGTGCCTCATGTTTCTACTGTCATGTAATACTAATTAACAATGAATGATTGATTGTGCCTCATGTTTCTGCTGTCATCTAATACTAATCAACAATGAATGATTGACTGCATCTCATGTTTCTACAGTCATGTAATACTAATTAACAATGAATGATTGTCTGCGACTCATGTTTCTACTGTCATATAATATAATTGCCAATGAATGACTGATTGTTTCTGATGTCTGTTATGTAATACAATTGCCAATGAATGAATGATTGATTGTATCTGATGTTTCAATTGACATGTTACTAATTACCAATGAATGATTGACTGTGTCTGATGTTTCTTCTGATATGCTAATAATTAACAATGAATGATTGATTGTGTCTGATGTTTCTACTGACATGTTACTAATTACCAAGGAATGATTGATTGTGTCTGATGTTTCTACTGACATGATACTTATTAACAATGAATGATTGATTGTGTCTGATGTTTCCAATGACATGTTACTTATTAACAATGAATGATTGGTTGTGTATGTTATTCCTGCTATCATGTAATATGATTGCCAATGAATCCTGATTGTGTCTGATGTTTCTACTGTGACATAAATGTGCTATACTTACTGCGGTAATATACATTCTGATAAAACATTAACTTAATGTGTGAAGTAAAGCAGGCACAAATGTGAATGCAGTAACGTAACAATCAACTACTGTATACCTGTATTCGTTCTTTTTTTCTTGATGGTGAAACCTAAAACGTGAATTTAAATTTATATATCTGAAGAAAAGACTTTTCTACAAAAATGAAATCATATAGGTCACAGTTCTAGATAACAATTTGGTGAATTTGGGTACTTCACAAAAAAAATGGAAACACATGTAATTATTTGCTGCAGAAAGTGTGTAACAACTTTCTGATCACAAATAATTAATACACAAAGGTTAGAATATAGCATTCAGAAATTGGTCAAATACAGTTATTGAAGATTTGACAAATATTTTAATATCAAAAGCACACAGTGTTAATGCCCTACAACACAGAAGCATTTAACTAAATATTTGGTTAAAGAAGATTTTTTTGAAATACAAAAGAGCAAGGGTTACAATAATTATACCAAATTGCTTGCCACTTGTTGCTGGAAGTTATTCCCCCTCCCCAATTTATTTCTTGCTTGTGACTTGTTCAAGGAAGTTATTCCCCTCCCCAATTTATATCTTGCTTGTGATTTTGCAGAAAGTTACCATATACCCATCATGTTTCTGACTAAAACAAACTTTAACAAAAAGAGAGACTTCCTGCCAGAAAAAGTTTCACCTATATTTCACCCCAAGCTCAACAAAGATCAGAAATGGAAGAAAATAAAAATGACAGATGATGTACCTGATCAAGACTTTTCTGCCATGGTGGTGGTTTTGTCTTCTTTGCTGCCACATGGGTCTCAAAATTATGCCGCCGTGTGGGCTCATGTTCTAACTGTGACACACGGTCACATCTGGACATGAAATAAAATTAAATGAATGTACTATGAATCATGTACGCTAAACCCTGCCACCAACAATATTTTTTTTATGTGCTACAAATCATAAACACTCATGATATTGTTTTATATTCTATGAATTATACACATGTACACTAAACTCTGCTACTGATAACATTGTTTTATAGAAAACTTACATGTATTATTTAGGGTCTCATGGTACTTTGACAATCTTGCTTATATTGTACTAATTACATGGAATGTTCCAAAAAAGAAAGGATAAAAAATGCAATAGCTTAGGATGCTAAGCACATCCCAAAAAGGTACAAGATAAAGCATCAAAGGGGTGAAAATGTTAACATTCTTTCAAGAATATACAAAAATAAAACATAAAGGTAAAAAGATAATAAATCTTTAATCAGTTAATGTACAGGCTCTAAACTTGTTATACCTACCACATTATTTAGATCTTAAGAATTTCTAATGAAGCACAACTTGCCTATAATCTAGATTTATATGACATAATGGTTTGGAATAACTGTGTTGTAACACCCTCCATGAAGGCCTACAGTCTAGATTTATATGACATAATGATTTGGAATAGCTGTGTTGTAACAAACTCCATGAATGCTTATAATCTAGATTTACATGACATAATGGCTTGGGATAAATGTGTTGTAATACCCTCCATGAAGGCCTACAGTCTACATTTATATGGCATGGTTTGGGATAACTGCATTGTAATACCCTCTATGAAGTTCTACAGGCTAGAATTATATGACATGGCTTGGGATAACTGTGTTTTAACATGTCCAATGGTCACTTTCTCAGTTACCTCTTTCTTTGCATAATCTTTTTTGATTTTCAAATATTTTCTGATCTATGAATCTATCTTTACTGTTGTGGTGACAATATTAAACCTTTCTCTGTCACTACTATCCATGAAATGTGTCTACTATTAAACCCTTCCCTGTCACTACTATAAATGAATTGTGTCTACCATTAAACCCTTACCTGCACTACTATCCATGAATTGTGTCTACAATTAAACCCTTACCTGTCACTACTATCCATGAATTGTGTCTACTATTAAACCCTTCCCTGTCACTACTATCCATGAATTGTGTCTACTATTAAACCCTTCCCTGTCACTACTATCAATGAATTGTGTCTACTATTAAACCCTTCCCTGTCACTACTATCCATAAATTAAGCGTGTCTACTATTAATCTGTATAAATCATTCTGACAGTGGCCAAAAGTTGCAAGGCTGACTAAAGCAATGCTGGAGTCCACACTAATAATTTTTACTACAAATTCAATAACCTCTGAATGATGTACTTTAAACCAAAAGAATATAAATAATGTTATTTTTTTGTATATCTTTATTGAAAACCAAATAAAGATATAAATATATTATTTTAAAATCTTCACTGAAAACAAACCCAAAATACAATGTTAAAACCTAAAACTTTCAATTTTCATCTTCATGTAAATAAATACAAGACCTTATCCGCTTTAAATGCTCAATCAATGGATTCCATTCATGATTACATCTCTGTGACAGCACAGCACATTATTCATGATTACATCTTTGTGATGGCACATCTCATTATTCATGATTACATCTCTATTAACACCATGTCACATTATTCATGATTACATCTCTATTAGTACCATGTCACATTATTCTTGATTACATATCTTAAATGCAATATCACATTATTCATGATTACATCTCTATTAATGCCATGTCACATTATTCAAGATTACATCTTTGCGATTCCATGACACATTAATCCTGATTACATCTTTTTGAGAACATCTCTATTGATGCCATACCACATTATTCATGATTACATCTCTATTAATACCATGCCCCAATGATTACATCTCTGTTGATGCCATACCACATTATTCATGATGACATCTTTGTGATGCCATGCCACATTATTCCTGATTACATCTTTTTGATGCCAGGTCACATAACAGCAATGATGTAAATGGAGATGTTACACTGCACTGCCTGTAAGCTTTCATGATAGTTACATGTTACACTGCCTGTAAACTTTCATGATAGTTACATGTTACACTGCCTGTAAACTTTCATGATAGTTACATGTTACACTGCCTGTAAACTTTCATGATAGTTACATGTTACACTGCCTGTAAACTTTCATGATAGTTACATGTTACACTGCCTGTAAGTTTTCATGATAGTTACAAGACTAAAGTAATCTTTCTCATTTAAAGTATCTATATTTCTGTCAGTAATCATGCATTACCATTATATGAACACATTCTTGGTAGCCAGTCAGTAATCATACATCAACATTATTTGAACAAATTCTTTGTACCCAGCCAGTAATCATGCATTACCACTATTTGAACACAATCTTTATACTAAGTTAATAATGATACATTACCATTATATGAAAATATTCTTGGTAGCCAGTGAGTAATCATACATCAGCATTATTTGAACAAATTCTTTGCACCCAACCAGTAATCATACCGCTATTTGAACACATTCTTTGTACTAAGTCAATAATGATACATTACCACTATTTGAACACATTCCGTGTACAGTAAAAACTGTCATGAGCGACCTCTGCTATGAGCGACCACCTGTCATTTTTGACCACAATCATAATGCATGGATTGATTTTATTATATAAACGCTCTGTTATGAGCGACCACCTGCTGAACACAACCAGCGACTGCGATGTCTTGGCAAAATATGCATTTTGACACTGCTATGAACAACCACATCGCAAAAATGAGGATAAACTCCACCGACCTTTATTTAATTCCTGTAATAAAGACCACTCTTACCGTTCTAAATAAAAACAAAAATATTGTAAAAATAGGCTGGCTACCGATGTCTGAATATTTTAGCTATGCTTATTGTGTTTATAGTTTCTGTCATAAACCAGACTAAAGTATATGTAGATTATTTCCTAGTCTGGTTCCCTGCTTCGTATGCTCCCTGCATTGTTCTCTGCTATTTGTATAGGGGTGAGCAACGCAGGGAGCATACAAAGCAGAGAACCAGACTAATTATTCCCACCCTTAGTCTGCTTCCCTGCCTTAATTGCAGGACCTGACATCCATGTGAACGATCGTATCGTGAGAACAGACGGACACCACTGACCTATATGTAATCAATTGTTACAATGACCGCTTGATTAGTAACGATTGTTCTGATCAAAAACAAGCATAAAAGGAATATTGAAAAAAAAAAGGATTGTTGCTACTGGTGGTGGATGCTACAGTCTGTAAACCAGGTTAATGTACATATCACGAATTGCCGTTGTGGTGCCAAAGTTGACGTAGTGGTCGCGTATATTGTTTGTCTTTAGAGTTAATCCGTATTGCCGGGGGTGAATAAGGTCATTGTCTATTAAACCAGCAAGAGAGAATCGTTTGTGGGATTCGATTGATAGTGTTCAAGACTTGTGATGTTTGTTGTTTTTCCCCCCGATGTTAAGTGATTACAGCTCAATCAAAAAGCTGTCGTCTATTCAAGTTGGTGCGACCATGTTACACACTTAGCTTCTAGAGTTAATCCTAGTATGTCATCTTTGAATGAAGCCGTTGACTTTTGTCTCTGAGTAAATGGTACTGTTTCTGGATGAGATAATTGTTTCTTTTTATTTCATTAATTGTTAGATATGTAATTAAAATGTATAGAATTTTCATATTTTCCCACATCCCAGTCAAAACTGTCTTTACGTTCTATATTAGGCCTATAACTGAGCACTAATAATTTTAACACGTAGAACCTTAATGACAATGGACGAACCTCCAACTAAAAAGAGACAAATTTTAAGGCTGGAGAAAATAATTATTGTAACTGAAAGAAGTGAAAAAGAGTAGACCACTCGCAAAAAAGCAGTTTAAACATCGGTAAAACAAATTTAGGTTGTTATAAAGAAAAAGAAGTAATTCACAAACGATTTCATATGCTAAAATATGTGATCTTCAAATATAAATGTGATTTCATGTTTAATGATAGAAGTATATCTTTATTGCTATATAATTTTGTTTTTAGATGAATGCATACAATATTTTAGCAAGAAATATTAATAAAGAATAGAATATATGTAAATTGATTGTGGTTATTTTTCTTGAAATTGTTCTGAAACTGGACCTTGGAAACTAGTCTTTTTGTACAAGCCTGCTATGAGAGACTACCTGTCTTGAGAGACTGCTTTTTCTTGGCAGAAGGGGCAGTCTCTCATAACAGGTTTTACTGTACTAAGTCAATAATGATACATTACCATTATTTGAACACATTCTTGGTATCCAATCAGTAATCATGCATTACCACTGTTTCAACACATTCTTGGTACTCAGTCAACATTACCATTACTTGGACACATTCTTGGTACTGAGTAAGTAAACACACATTACCATTATTTGAACACATGTTAGATAGTCACTCAGAAATCATGCATTACCGTTATTTGAACACAATGTTGGTAGTCACTCAGAAATCATGCATTACCATAATTTGCACCATCCACTATATCACTTTGTAAATAACCATAGTCTTTTTTATTCTCAGCATCATCCACTATATTGCTTTGTTAATAAACATGGCCATTCTACTATCTGCATCAGTCACTATATTGATTTGTTAATAAACATGGTTGTTGTTGTTGTTGTTGCTGTAGGGTTTAACACCATTTTTCAGCAGAAGATAGACTATTCATGGTGGCGAGTATAAACGCTGAAGGAAGAAACCGGGAAAACCCCGGAAAGAACCACCGACCCACGAGAAGCTACTGGCAAGCTTTCTCACAATAAACAGGGTTGTTCCTACTATCTGCATCAACCACTATATTGCTTTGTTAATAAACAGGGTTGTTTCTACTGCCTGCATCATCCACTATATCAATGACAACTATTGAAAATTTCTTTAAAAAATCTCAAACATCATGATTTAGATTTCCCTGCATTTACATATACTACACTATTTTTTAAATGAAAACAGTTCAATTTTACATAGATAATGACAGCACATGCAAAATTTAGGCTACAATGTGACCTTATGTATATTAATGTCAAATTCTGGCTATAATATGACTTTAAAAAAGTGATGTCAAGAATATAATAATATATCAAAACTTTGTAAAGAACTGAATATATCAGGACTATGCAAACAATTGAATACATCAGCACTATGCAAAGAACTAAATATATCCAAACTATGCAAAGAACTGAACATACTGAAAATATCAGGATAAAAATATCAAATAATAAGGTAAGAATTTACTTAGATCTAAGCACAGATGGAAGAGTACCTGTCTAGAGTTGGGAAGGTCCTGAGGAACACAGTCATGCTTCACATTCTTTTGTTATTTGGCACCCTGTAACACTGGTGTTATTTGGCACTCTGTAACACTGGTGTTATTTGGCACCCTGTAACACTGGTGCATGTTTTAACAAATGGAAACCAGAGAGTGAGGTTGTATGTGGTGACTGAATAGTGAAATAAAAGAAGTCACAGGAATATATCTCTGAAAATGGGAGAAAGGGACTGGTCTGGGTATTAACATGGATAGCTCAGTTTGTACATGACTGTCATCCTAGAGTGTACCTGTCAGGTTTGGACCTTGGTGTGACCATGAATTTTTCATACATTTACACATATATAATATTGTTCAAATCGGCTCTAAATAAATTTGCATTTTAATTAATTTTGCAATGTTATGAAATGACTGTTTAATCCACACAAAAAAACATGACATAAAAATTTAAGGATTTGTACAATACAGAATGTATTCTCAATGATTTCAGTACAAAACAAAACTCAAACTTACACTCAAAACGAACAAATTCTGATATTCCTTTAAAATGTCATTAGGTCCCAAGTCACAATAATAGTTGATAAATATTTAAATTTCATTCACATTTTCCATTTTTAGCAATTTATCCATGAAAATATTGTTTCCAATTTATCTGATTTTTGCCTGAAAAATTGGGCCCATGCATGTCACATTTCCAATTCTCATAAACAAATCCTTGGACACGACACTTGCAATAATGTTATCTCAGTGAAATTTATCACATGAAAGGTTCAGTAATCATTTGTCTAAAGTGGCATAACATACTTAAACATGCAAAAAAAGAAATTTATCATTTGAAAAGCAAATTAAACCAAAATTCGAAGTGGTTTAAATCTTTATCTGTTCCGTAATTGTTTGTCAAAACTGGAATAATATGCTTAAACTTGCTCAACAAGAAGTGTTGCCATTAGCAACTGAAAGCAACCACTCCGGTGACCTAGTGGCTATAGCATCAACCTCAGATGCAGGAGGTCACAGGTTCGATCCCAGGCCGAGTCATACCAAAGACTTATAAAAATGGTATGAGCAGCTGCCTCGCTTGGAGCTCAGCATTAAGAGGTTAGTGTTAGGACTGGTTGACTTAGTGTCAGGATAATGTGACTGGGTAGGACATCATGCTACATGTCTGCAGCATGATGCCCCAGTGCTAGACATCACCATAAACTGTCACACTTCAGACATCGTAGCGATATGACTGAAAATGTTTTAAAGCTATGTTAAAAATCCAAATCACACACACACACACATACATGCAACTTAAAGCAGTCTTAAAAACTACTGTTATAAACTGTAACTATGTAGCACTCTATTTCTGCAATGCTGTAACATTTTTTGATACAATGTTTCACTCAACAATCCTTGTTTGTACTTTAGCTATCCACTTTAAAAAATAATGAGTGTTGCAAGCTGTTGAAAATTTTAAAAAGCTGGCACAGTAAGTTTGCAATAAAGTCATTGCAAGCCATGGGTGACAATCTACTATGCTCCTTTATCACCCACTGTATCACATGATGAGATTTCTTAGTTTTTCATGAGTACACATAAATAAAATGACATCATCAACAATAAAATGTGGCAATCTCCCACACACCAATGAAGGCACCCAGTTTATCAATTCATAAGCAGACTGCTCTGGTGGCGTAGTGGTTAGAGAGTCCGCCTCGGATGCGGGAAATCGTGGGTTCAAACCCTGGCCGAGTCATACCAAAGACTTTAAAAAATGGTACTAACAGCTGCCTCGCTTGACGCTCAGCATTAAGAAGTTAGTGTTAGGACTGGTCGGCCTGGTGTCAGGATAATGTGACTGGGTGGGACATGATGCTACATGTCTGCGGCATGATGCCCCAGTGTTAGACATCACTATAAACTGTCACACTGCAGATGTCGTAGCGATATGACTGAAAAATTGTTAAAGGTACATTAAAAATCTAAAACACACACACCCATACAATTCATAAGCAACTGTGTTTGGAAATGAAACTCTGAATGGGTCATTAAAAGAGCATGATAGGTCATGTTGGGTCACTAAGGCAAGAAAATTTTATTTGGGCTAGCAGTGATGGCTATGCAGGTATATGCATATTCATGAGAAATGAGGAAATCTCAGCACAGACTGTCACAGGTTTATGCATATTCATGAGAAATGAGGAAATGTCAGCACAGACTGTCATAGGTTTATGCATATTCATGAGAAATGAGGAAATCTCAGCACAGACTGTCACAGGTTTATGCATATCCATGAGAAATGAAGAAATCTCGGCATAGACTGTCACAGGTTTATGCATATTCATGAGAAATGAGGAAATCTCAACACAGACTGAAAGCAGGTTTATTCATATTCATGAGAAATGAGGACATCTCAACACAGTCTGTAAGCAGGTTTATGCATATTCATGAAAAATGAGGAAATTTCAGTACAGACTATAAGCAGGTTTATGCATATTCATGTAAAATGGGGAAATCTCAGTACAGACTGTAAGCAGGTTTATTCATTTTCATGAGAAATAAGGAAATCTCAACACAGTCTGTAAGCAGGTTAATGCATTCATGAAAAATGAGGAAATTTCAGTACAGACTGTAAGCAGGTGATACAGGAGTATAGTGGATTGTCATCCATGGCTTATGATGTAATAAAGTATGATGACGGTATATATTAGAAAAGGCCATTGAAAAAATTAAATAATAAATTTATAACAATCATTAACAGCTATTAAACTTCAACTACCAAGCCACATGGAGATGTTACACACAATTCTACTTACGAACTTTGGTCCAGAATAGAATCACAATCTCTGGGAATTATTTCTGTCATGATGGTGTTAAAAAAGTAGCACTACCTACGAACTTTAGTCCCAAGTCAAATCATAATATATAACTCAGTTCTTTCAAGACACAAAGATGTATTAAACAAAAGTCCAAATTTTATCAATTCTAAAACATAAGAATTATAAAAATATACAACTTGAAATAGACAGCCTGGAGGTTCAAATATTGCTGACCTTACAGAAGATAAACCATTGATACAAATACAACTGTTAGAAAGAAATTAAAGGCAGTGAAATCCTTGTATCTCAATACAGTCAAGTGAAATCCTAGTATTTCAACACAATCAAGTGAAATCCTTTTCGTTATCCAGCATCCTCACAACCCGTAGCAACCTTGGGTAGCTTTCAAAGCCGTAAGGAATGTCACACTCAAATCCAGCTGTAGCATATTTACTTATGTAAACAAATTCCTAAATTACTTAGCATTGGAAAAAATTATCAAACAGTTTGTCTGCCGATAAGGACCACTATCTCATACTCATATCCCATCAATGTGTAATCAAGCAAGGACCACTGTCTCATGCACATATCCCATCAATGTGTAATCAAGCAAGGACCACTGTCTCATGCACATATCCCATCAATGTATCCTTTTCATGAACTTCTGTCATCTTATATAATTTAATTTATATAGTATTACTTCAATTTTAAGGACATATGAACATGTCAACTCCAAAAAAGGAAATCTGGCACTAAGATGGGTCACTAACACTGTTGTCAGGACGCATGTCTTTTGTTTTAACCTCTCATAAACTATTCCAACTTTAATTACCATGTATAACCTAATGAAAAACACTTCTTCCAAACACTGTTCAATAATACATTACTACCATTGGTCAACATTTCAATGATAAAAAATATTTAGTAACAAAATAGGTTTCATGCATTACCTTCAATCCCCATTCTAAATATGTATGTGACTATACTTATTTCAAAATAGATGAAATATTTTTATTGGACAAATCACTTTTAATTAGACTAATAATTAAACTAATCATTGTAATTAGACTAATCACATTTAATCAGACTAATCACTTTTAATTAGAATAATCACTTTAATTAGACTAATCATTTTAATTAGACTAATCATTTTTAGACTAATCATTTTAATTAGACTAATCATACTAATCACTTTATTTAGACTAATCACTTTAATTAGACTAATCACTTTTAACTAATCATTTTTAATTAGACGTCATTTTTAAGTAGACTGATCAGTTTTCATTAGATTAATCACTTTAATTAGACTAATCACTTAATTAGACTAATCACTTTTAACTAGGCTAATCACTTGTAATTAGACTAATTATTTTTTTACTGGACTAATCAATTTAAATTAGACTAATAATTAAGCTAATCATTTTAATTAGACTAATCACATTTAATTAGACTAATCCCTTTTAACTTGACCAATCACTTTAATTAGACTAATCAGTTTTAATTAGATTAATCACTTTAATTAGACTAATTGTTTTAATTAGACTAATCATACTAATCACTTAAATTAGTCTATTGACTTTTAATTAGACTAATCACTTTTAACCAATCATTTTTAATTAGACTAATCATTTGTATGTAGACTAATCAGTTTTAATTAGATTAATCACTTTAATTAGACTAATCATTTTTAACAAGACTAATAACTTTTAATAAGACTATTTATTTTTTGCCCAGTGTGAGTATTAAAGTTAATTAACAATAGTCATTTAAAA
Organism: Megalonaias nervosa; assembly: GCA_016617855.1. Taxonomy (NCBI): domain Eukaryota; kingdom Metazoa; phylum Mollusca; class Bivalvia; order Unionida; family Unionidae; genus Megalonaias; species Megalonaias nervosa. The sequence goes on along the minus strand of JAECUM010016493.1, from coordinate 62,417 downwards.
CAGCAGTTTTTTAAAATAAAAGAATTGTGTTCCTGATACTAAAAGTTCTTTGCAAAAAACTAATCAATTCAATTTAATGAACCAGGATTATTACTTTTTTTATCACTGACTCTGTCCAAACTGGTAAATTTTGTGATCACTGACATTGTCCAGGACTGGTTATTTTATAATCAGAAACACTGTCAAGGACTGGTTATTCTATAATCACTGACATTGTCCAGGACTGGCTATTTTGTAATCAGAGACACTGTCAAGGACTGATTATTCTGTGATCAGTAACACTGTCCAGGAATGGTTATTTTGTAATCAGAGACACTGTCCAGGACTGGTTATATATGTGATCACTGACACTGTCCAGGACTGGTTATATATGTGATCACTGACACTGTCCAGGACTGGTTATATATGTAATCACTGACACTGTCCAGGAGTGGTTATATATGTAATCACTGACACTGTCCAGGTCTGGTTATATATGTGACCATTGACACTGTCCAGGACTGGCTATTTTATAATGAATTGCTATGTAGTTACCAATAGTTTGGTACATGTGGTATATTCCAGTGATGAAAGCATAAATGCTTCTGTCCATTTTATTTCACACAACAGTGACTGTCTTTGAACCTAACCCAGTATACAAAACAACTATCTATTTATGACTCAAAGAAAATATATTTTAAACCATTATTGAATTACAGGTTCCATTCTGCCCATTAAAAACACATACAACCATGATAGAATTACAGGTTCCATTCTGCCCATTCAGAACACATACAACCATGAGAATAACCTCATTCATGTTAATATAATGGTTCAACAGGTGCCCACTGATCTGCTAAAGAATTCTATTAATGAATTTGTAAAAGAGTGTGATCAAGGTTTTCTTTGTCAAGGTCTTGCATTTTTTCTATAGTACTGTCATTTCAATCGTCTATTCTTCCATTCACTGCCAATAAAACTATGAAGGTTTTTTTCTTAATTTTTAAATGTAAATAACCAGGACTAATTCATTTTTTGTTATCGTTAGTACCAGTGGCAGAAAAGGCCACTGTTATGGCAGGTTTTACAAATTTTGTAAGTCAGCTTGCTCTAATTGGAACATGGTACTGCCTTTGGGGGATAAAATGTCACAACTAAAGTAAAAAAAATAGTGTTGATATAAAATCAGAAAGAACTATAGATGCCATTACTGAACTAATTCATTCATTTTCTCTGCTGATATAAAGTCAGATGGAACTATAGATGCCATCACTGCTAGTCATGATACATGAAATAATCTACTTTTGTGGATGCTTTGGCAGAAAATAACAGCTTAAATCATCAGGCAATTGTTTGACAAATGGTTGTAGACACTTATCCAAGTACGTGTAACTTACAAATGGTTGTAGACATTTATGTATGTGTAACTTACAACTGGTTGTAAACATTCATGTATGTGTAACTTACAAATGGTTGTAGACATTTATGTATGTGTAACTTACAACTGGTTGTAAACATTTATGTATGTGTAACTTACAAATGGTTGTAGACATTTATGTATGTGTAACTTACAACTCAATGTTAGACATTTATGTATATGTAACTTACAACTTGATGTTAGACATTTATGTATATGTAACTTACAACTCAATGTTAGTCATTTATGTATATGTAACTTAACAACTGGCTGTAGGCAAGCATGCAAAATTTATATATGTTACATTTCATGAAAACCATTGTATGTGCATGGTAAGAAACATGTATGCAATATCTACAAATGATTTATTCAGTAGAGATCAATATCGCCATCAAAAAGTGATTTGATCACAAGAGATAAATATCACCATCAAACAGTGATTTGATCAGAAGAGATCAATATCAACATCAACAAGCGATTTAATCAGTAGAGATAAATATCACCATCAACAAGTGATTTAATCAACAGAGATCAATATCACCATCAACAAATGATTTAATCAGTACAAATCAATATCACCGTCAACAAGTGATTTAATCAGCAGAGATCAATATCATCATCAAAAAGTGATTTAATCAGTACAAATCAATATCACCATCAACAAGTGATTTAATCAGCAGAGATCAATATCATCATCAAAAAGTGATTTAATCAATAGGGATCAATATCAGCAAGTGATTAAAGGAGTAGTATAGAACAAGAACAACATCGAACAGTTCAAATTATAAATAAGTGATTTAATCATTAGCGATCAGTATCAACAATGACAAATGATTGAATCAGTAGAGATCAGTATCAACAATGACAAATAATTTAATCAGTAGAGATCAGTATCAACAATGACAAATAATTTAATCAGTAGTGATCAATATCAACAATGACAAATGATTTAATCAGTAGTGATCAGTATCAACAATGACAAGTGATTTAATCACTAGAGATCAGTATCAACAATGACAAATGATTTAATCAGTAGCGACCAGTATCAACAATGATAAATGATTTAATCAGTAGAGATCAATATCAACAATGACAAATGATTTAATCAGTAGAGATCAATATCAACAATGACAAATGATTTAATCAGTAGAAATCAAATTCAGCATTGACCATTTCAAATTGTAAACAATGTGATTGAACTTGAAAAACGATTAATGTTGTGGTCAATCCAAATGAAAAGAATCAAAACTTCATCTTCATATTCATAATTTCCCACTGTTAAATGTAACATGTAATGAGAGAGGGATACAATGATGTCAAAGAAATTTGGGAGTAAATATGCTTGAATTATTTGTTTAAATGAACATGAAAATCTTTTAAAATCAGTATGAAAAAAAAGGTACAGTATATGTTAGCTTTTTCTGTTGTATACAGTATGAGTACATTATACATAACATTTTTATGTTGTGTACAGTATGAGTACAGTATAACATTTTTCTGTTGTGTACAGTATGAATACAGTATATATAACATTTTTCTGTTGTGTACGGTGTGAGTACATTATATATAACATTTTTCTGTTGTGTACAGTGTGAATATGTTATATATAACATTTTTCTGTTGTGTACAGTGTGAATACATTATATATAACATTTTTCTGTTGTGTACAGTGTGAATATATTATATATAACATTTTCTGTTGTGTACAGTATGAGTACATTATATATAACATTTTTATGTTGTGTACAGTGCATATCTTATTTATGCTTACAATGTTTGGTACACAAATTTGTCCTCAACCTGAAGCAGCACAATTTAATGTTGCAAGTAATGCCAAATTCTTTATTTTGAAAACACCACTTAGACTATAATACCCACTTCAAAATTATATTTTTGATCTTTGCCCAAAAATATCATTTTCAACAAATATGTTTGTTTTTTTCAGAGAAAATTTAAAAAAAACAGAGCTTCCTAGTACGGTCATACATGCCTTTACAGTATACATGCAGACATATATTTTTGTGTATTATAAATAGAGCCAGACATCCCTGTATAATATTCACATGGCCATACATCCCTGTATAGTATACACATGACCATACATCCCTGTATAGTATACACATGGCCATACATCCCTGTATAGTATACACATGGCCATACATCCCTGTATAGTATACACATGACCATACATCCCTGTATAGTATACACATGGCCATATATCCCTGTATAGTATACACATGGCCATACATCCTTGTATAGTATATCCCTGTATAGTATACTATACACATGGCCATACATCCCTGCACAGCATACACATGGTCATACATCTCTGTATAGTCTACACAGAGCCATACATCCCTGCATAGTATACACATGGCCATACATCCCTGTATAGTATACACATGGCCATACATCCCTGTATAGTATAGACATGGCTATACATCCCTGTATAGTATACACACAGCCATACATCCATGTATAGTATACACATGGCCATACATCCCTGTATAGTATACACATGGTCATACATCCTTGTATAGTATACTTTACACATGGCCATACATCCCTGTATAGTATACTATACACATGGCCATACATCCCTGCATAGTATACATATGGTCATACATCTCTGTATAGTCTACACAGAGCCATACATCCCTGCACAGTATACACATGGCCATACATCCCTGCATAGTATACACATGGTCATACATTTCTGTATAGTCTACACAGAGCCATACATCCCTGCACAGTATACACATGGCCATACATTAATGCATAGTATACACATGGTCATACATCCCTGCATAGTATACATATGGTCATACATCTCTGTATAGTCTACACAGAGCCATACATCCCTGCACAGTATACACATGGCCATACATCTCTGTATAGTACAGTCATACATCTGTTTTGACTTCTTTCCACTCTAAATGCCCTACAAAGCCTTACATCTGACAACCAGTCACTGATCTAACAGATACATGATCTGCTAAAATAATTTGGAAACAATTCTGTACAGTTGTCTGTTTGTACAGTTTTCTGTCTGTACAGTTGTCTGACTGTACAGTCATCTGCCTAGTCACATTGACAGGAAGGGTAATCAAAGAAAATATGCTGGGTTCATCTGCAGTATTTTTCTGAAAAAGAGGACAGAGGCATAGCTTGAAGTAAAGTATTTCACCCATAGGGATAAGGAAAGAAGCCCGCCCTGAAGTACATTATTTCTCCCACATTGGGAAAGATGCCTGCCTTGAAATACGGTAGTTTTCCCATTTTGGCAAAAGATGCCATAAAGTCCATGTACAGTATTTCTCCCACCTGGATAGGGGAAAAAGGCCTGCCTTGATGTACATATACAGTATCTCTCCCATCATGAAAAGAGGGCTACCTTTTAAATTTCTTGAAAAATATGGGATGGTGTTATTACTGGAAAAAACAAAAAAGAAGCTTTCTACAGTAAATTGAAGTATCTGTTTTGGACAAAACTGAAAGATGGACCAATCAAATGAGACATAGTCAAACCATTTGGTCACATGACCTTTCTGCATTTCTTATGATAATCCTCTTGACTACAATATCACTGCAGATAATCTGATCTCATTGTTCAATCAACAATCTAAGCTTGGCTCCTGCAGATAATCTGATCAGACTCCTTGTTCAATCAACAATCTAAGTTTGGCAGGTGTGTACAGGGGTTTAAAATACTGATCTTTATCAATGTCATGACAGAACATTTTGCATTCAAAGTAAATATTAAATCTCACCAAATAGTAGCTCCACATTTGCAAAAAAAGTTTTTATGTGAAATTCCTTTGTAATCACTGAATAAATTACCTATCACCAAAAAAGAAACAAAATAACCAAAATCTTGAATTGTTGTAATAATTGTATCTACACCAACACAGCTCAATATGTTTTAGACTTGTTTTGCATTGGAAACATTTTTTGAAACAATCTGAAATAAAAAATTGCAGCATAGTTTGTTCAACACCATTGCCACCATGTCTTAAAATAGCACAAGATATATTCACCTTGTGACCTTTTCCTACTAATGACCTTGACATTTGATCTAGGGAACTGGCTAGTGAATGATAATGTGTGGATGTTGATAAAATTTCATCCAATTATATGATGCTGGAGTTGAAAAAAAATTACAGCCTAGATAAAGAAACAGGTCACTGCCCCAATTTATTTCTTGTTGTGACCCAGACCTTGAAGAAGTGGCTATGATTGTGAATAATGCAAGATGTGTCCAAGTCAAGATATATAGAAAGGTAAAAGTTCATTAAAACACCCTATTGATTCAAACATTACACCCATACAATGATTGTACAAAATGACACACCCATACAATGATTGTACACAATGACACACCCATACAATGATTGTACACAACGAAACACCCATACAATGATTGTACACAATGAAACACCCATACAATGATTGTACTCAGTGATATACCCATACAGTGATTGTACACATTGACACCCATACAATGATTGTACTCAGTGAAACACCCATACAATGATTGTACACAATGATACACCCATACAATGATTGTACTCAATGATACACCCATATAATGATTGTACTCAATGATACACCAATACAATGATTGTACACAATTATACACCCATACAATGATTGTACTCAATGATACACTTAAACTTAATAGAAAGTCATTAGAACTTCTTTTTTAATCTTATAAGATGCCTTTTGGAGTATAGAGATATTATCTGTAATAACTGTACCCACTAGATAGAACCAATTCAATGCTTTCGGAGTATAGGGATATTTTCTGTAATAACTGTACCCACTAAATAGAACCAATTCATTGCTATTTGGAGTATAGGAATATTATCTGTAATAACTGTACCCACTAGATAGAACCAATTCATTGCTTTTTCTAATGATCAGATCATGCAGATATGGTGGCATGATTTACAGTCCAATGTTTCTATTAAAAAATTTAAAATGATAGTATATCAAATGAGTTACATGTTTTCATTTTGAACCAATAAAATTTATTTTTGCTGTTTTGATGTTAATGATCCAAAGCAGACAGCCATATACATTTTTGACAGGTTATAAAATAGGACAGTATCCAGAAGACACTGATACCCCCAATTAATAAACAGGATAGTGTCCAGAAGACACTGATGCCCCCAATAAATAAACAGGATAATGCCCAAAAGACACTGATACCCCCAATTAATACACTGGATTGTGTCCAAAAGACACTAATGCCCAATTAATAAACAGGATAGTATCCAAAAGACACTCATGCCCCAATTAATAAAAAGAAGAGTGTCCAAAAGACACTGATGCCCCCCCCAATTAGTAAACAGGATAGTGTCCAAACGACATGGATGCCCCCAATGAATGTTATTTTAAATAAAGACCATAACTCGGACCCATTGTTCTTCAAAATATTAATCCTCACACCTTTATAACTGTAAAGTTTAACGTAATCCTTAAAACTTACCTAGTGCTTAATCTGTGACTCAGTGGACATATCGTTGAATGTGCAGACACAAATACAGACATGAAATATGTAGCCTAAACAAAATGAGATTGTTACAAATGACAAACTTCAAGTAGTCTAAAACTTACTCTACCAATTGTGTGTCTGGAAAAACAACAAGCACTCTAAAACTTACTCAACTATGCATGTCTGAAAACTACAAGTATTCTAAAACTTACTCTACTATTCATGTCTGAAGCATTCTAAAACTTTCTCTACTATTCATGTCTGAAGCATTCTAAAACTTTCTCTACTATTCATGTCTGAAAACTACATGCATTCTAAAACTTACTCAACTATGCGTGTCATGCCTAAGACAGTGGCCGCAGTCTTGGGCCGAGAGATTTTCCCAGATCGTCCAGTCTCAGACCCTCCAGGGTAAGATACAGGTCGTGACCCAGGCAATGGTGTAGACCTGTAATGAGATATAAAACTGTCACTACTATTATGTTAGAATTATAACACTTAGAATTTATTCCTCTAAATCAAGTGTTACACTGGATAATCTTTTTGTTGAATGCATACCTTAAAATACTTGACTAACCAATGTACTATCAATGATACATTATAAACCTGGCTTGTGTTTAATGGTTATTGTGAAGGCATTAAGATCAGACTGACTCTGGACAGCACTGACCAATGCATCGTGATGAGTTTGACTTGACATGTATGATTCATATATATAATACCTTCCATGACAAAAAAGTCAAATCATATAAGAGTTTCATTTCAAAGGACAGAATGAAACACACGTTATCATACAGAAATCAATGGTTTTTATGTGTCACTGTGAACTTACCCTTACTTTCTTTGTGTCACTGTGAACTTACCCTTACTTTCTTTGTGTCACTGTGAACTTAACCTTACTTTCTTTGTGTCACTGTGCACCTGACCTTTACTTCTATTGCTTATTTCCTTTCTATATCAGCAAAACATCACTTATCAGTTTGATGCTGCTATGAAGTGTGTAATGGTAGTTACTTCATATAACTTTTTCCAATTTGTGTATCAGTGACATTGACCTTTGACCTCTAATCAATAGAGCAATCCATCCTCAAAGTTTTCTTGGGGTACATGCTGGGAGTACATGCTTGGGGTACATGCTGGGAGTACATGCTTGGGTACATGTGAGCATGAACTTGAGAAACTGCAGAGAAATCTTATTTTCATTCACAGCAGCTGTGACCTTTTTATACATGTGTTCTGACCCCCAAATCTACTTAAGTTTCTTAACAATGTCAAATGCAATGTCTGGTTAAGGTATCGTACATACTTGCTTAAAAGTCATATCAAATGTAAAAACACAGACCCTAATCTGCCATTGTGTAATGAGCCTGCTGATCAGGGTATGTGTTAACTGTTCTGTTGGATTATTCCTAACAAACTGCATAGTCCCAGACCTGCCAGTGCATTATGCAACTGTAGGTCAGTTTGCAATTGAACTCAACTTATAAGCAAATATATATGGTATGTCATCTATAACTAATTTAAAGCTATTATCCAGAAACTATTTTGTTGTATGAGTTACTATCATCTTGACCTTTGACCTTTGGGCTAAACAAATCATTACTTTTCTTACTTGGAATGCAAGTCATCCACAAAGTCTGGCCGTAGTCACCATGTATACTGGTAACTGAAGTCTGTGTGCAAACTCAAAGACAGACAAACAAAGGCAGACAATGTCCTACAATGATACACTTTGTCTTACCCAGTAGGCATTTTTAAACAAGCCTCATGGCAGTGATACAGCCTTTTTAAAGGTATTATTTTATTTGCCATATATATCATTTTTCTGACCCCCCCGTCATATTCACAGAACCCAGGCTAATTCAATTCTAAATGAACCCATTGTGTCTAACCCTAAACCAGGCTAATTTTATTCTAAATGAATCAACTTTGTTTGACCCAAACCCAGGCTAATTCAATATTAAATGAACCGTTTTGTCTAACTCAAACCCAGGCTAATTCTCATTTTGTCTACTATTACAAACCATGGGGAAAATGAATTTAGAGAAGGGGTAGCTGTGAGTGTGTGTGAAATTAATATATGAGCTTGGAGATGGGGTTAACTAACACATAAATCTGGAGATGGGGGGGTAACTAATACATAAGTCTGGAGATAGGAGGGTAACTAATATATAAGTCTGGAGATGGGGGGTAACTAATACATAAGTCTGGAGATGGGGGGGTAACTAATACATAAGTCTGGAGATGGGGGGGTAACTAATACATAAGTCTGGAGATGGGGGGGTAACTAATACATAAGTCTGGAGATGGGGGGGTAACTAATACATAAGTCTGGAGATGGGGGGGTAACTAATACATAAGTCTGGAGATAGGGGGTAACTAATACATAAGTCTGGAAATGGGGGGGGTAACTAATACATAAGTCTGGAGATAGGGGATAACTAATACATAAGTCTGGAGATGGGGGGTAACTAATACATAAGTCTGGAGATGGGGGGGTAACTAAGTCTGGAGATGCGAGTAAAAGGGGTTAACTAATACATGACTTTATAGATGGGGGTAACTAATACATGAATTTGGAGCTGAGGTAACATACACAAGTTTTTTTGGATGGGGTGACTAATAAATGAGTTTGGAGATGGGGTAACTAATACATGATTTTGGGGCTGGGGTAACCTTGAATATATAATACACAGTTAATTATATTATAATATTTGACAACACTAATTTTAAATTTTCATTTAAACTGAAGCACCAATAACTTCAGTAAATATTTGCTAGCACTGAGTGAATAACGTATTTCATCAAGTGAGTGAAGAATTATCACTATTTTCATCAGTTGCAAGTCACAAGTCAAAATGCATTAGTTTTTCATAAACAAATTAAAAAAATTATTTATATTGGAAAATTCCTTAATTTACAGGCTAGCTTAAAAGAAAATATAGCAATAATAACAAAGTAATGTTTCTAACAGTTGCAGTAAATATTAAATTATTATTATTATTATTATTGTTATTATTAATTGTGGTAGTATTAGTAGTAGTAGTAGTAGTAGTATTTACCCAACATGATAAATTGCTATCAAATCTGCAAAATGGACACATCTATGAGGACATCACCATGCTGTCTTAAACTAAGCTAGCTAGTTTGGGTTTTAGCTAGGAAATTACTCTAAACTAAGGTGACGCTGCCACTGTCTTGTTTCTCCAAGCCTACATCCCCAAATCATACAATTAAACAACTATGGTACTGCATCGACAGTTTTGTTTAACCATGCCTAAATTTCCAAATCAGACAGACCATTGAACAATTAAGGTACTGCTGTCACAGTCTTGTTCAACTATGTCTACATTCCCAAATAATGCAGACCATTAAACAACTACAGTGCTGCTGCCTTGGTCTTGTTTAACCATGCCTACATTCCCATAGCAGACAGTCCATTAAACAACTACAGTGCTGCTGCCTTGGTCTTGTTTAACCATGCCTACATTCCCATAGCAGACAGTCCATTAAACAACTACAGTGCTGCTGCCTTGGTCTTGTTTAACCATGCCTACATTCCCATAGCAGACAGTCCATTAAACAAATACAGTGCTGCTGCCTTGGTCTTGTTTAACCATGCCTACATTCCCATAGCAGACAGTCCATTAAACAACTACAGTGCTGCTGCCTTGGTCTTGTTTAACCATGCCTACATTCCCATAGCAGACAGTCCCTTAAACAACTACAGTGCTGCTGCCTTGGTCTTGTTTAACCATGCCTACATTCCCCTAGCAGACAGACCATTAAACAACTACAGTGCTGCTGCTTAAAAATACCTGTAACAAGAAACTGTGGTTACTGACTCATGACCACACACTGTAACAAGAAACTGTGCTTACTGACTCATGACCACACACTGTAACAAGAAACTGTGGTTACAGACTCATGACCATGTATGCACTGTAACTAGAAACTGGTTACAGCATCAAGACCACACACTGTAACAAGAAACTGTGGTTACAGCCTCTTGACCACACATATAGCAAGAAACTGGTTACAGCCTCATGACCTTGCACACACTATAACATGAAACTGGTTATAGCTTCATGACCACACACTATAACATGAAACTGGTTATGGCTTCATGACCACATACTTTAACAAGAAACTGGTTACAGAATCATGACCATATTTTATGACAAGAAACTGTGGTTACAGCCTCATGATCATCAAATCTATTTTGATCTTATAACATTTTGTCATGTGTGTGTGTGTGTGTGTGTGTGTGTGTAAACATGTTCACTGACTTTTCACTGATAGCAAAGACCTGGATATGCATTGTACAATACAGTAAAGACCTGGATAAGTGTGGTACATTATAGCAAAAACATGGATATGTATAGTATAGTATTGAAAATACCTGGATATCTATGGTACAATATTGCAAAGACATGGATATGTATGGCACAGTATATCAAAGATTTGGATATCTATGGTACAGTATAGCAAAGGCCTGGTTAGGTATGGTACATTAGAGCAAAGACCTGGTTATTTATAGTACAGTATGGCAAGGACCTGGTTAGGTATGGTACATTACAGCAAAGACATGGACATGTATGGTACAGTACTGCAAGGGCTTGGATATGTATGGTACAGTATATCAAAGACCTGGACATATATAGTACAGTATAGCAAAGGTCTGGTTAGGTATGGTACATTATAGCAAAAGATATGGATATGTATGGTACAGTATTGAAAAACATGGATATGTATGGTACAGTATTGCAAAGACATGAATAGGCATGGTACAGTATATCAAAGACCTGGATATGTATGGTACAGTATTGCAAGGACCTGGATATGTATGGTACAGTATATCAAAGACATGAATAAGTATGGTACAGTATAGCAAAGACATGGATAGGTATGGTACACTATTGCAAAGACATGGATAGGTATGGTACAGTATTGCAAAGACATGGATAGGTATGGTACAGTATTGCAAAGACAAGGATAGGTATGGTACAGTATTGCAAAGACATGGATATATGTGGTACATTATTGCATATTAATGTTCATTTTCTCTAAAGGGCAGGTCAGGCACTGAAAGCCATGTACAAAATGTCTGAAGGTAAATATGGGTAATAGGCAAGCAATTTCAAAGCAAACATTGACAGGTAAATAGTATTGATCTGTCAGTTTCATCTAAATTTTCAAAATTAAGTTCAGATCTGTCATAAATTAAATCAAGATTCAATCTCTGATAAGTAAATCTATACAACAAACATGGAAAGTAAAACGTTTCTTGTGTATGCATTTGTGTTTGAATGTTTCTTGTGTATGCATATGTGTTTGAATGTTCCTTATGTATACATTTGTGTTTGAATGTTTCTTCTGTATGCATTTGTGTTTTAATGTTTCTTCTGTATGCATTTGTGTTGGAATGTTCCTTGTGTATGCATTTGTGTTTGAATGTTTCTTGTGTATGCATTTGTGTTTGAATGTTTTACTCACAGGAAAAGTATTATTCAATGGATCAATGTTTTATAAAAATATGTTATCAAAACCATATAACATGGAGAATAAGGACTATTAAATTAACTCTTCATACAGTGTAGTTCAATAAAATAATGTAAAATTCACATTTTCTGATTCATAGAATGCTCATCTTCATTATGTAATATCATAACAATAGTTCAATGTATTGCTGTGCTAACACTTAGTAACACAACACCAATGCAACATTGTGTTAACACTTAGCCATCACCACAATTCTAAGTACCAATTAGCAACACCATGGCCATGTATTTGTGTGTTAAAACTAAGCAACACAACATGGTCATGTCAGTGTGGTGTTAAAACTAAACAATACCACACAGACACATCACTGAGTTAACATTTAGCATCACCACAATTGTGATTACAAATGAGCTATCAGGTGGAGGAAAAGCGAAGAAACTCAATTCTGAGTACAAAACAAGATATCAGGTGGAGTGAAAGGAAAGAAAATTGTGAGCACACAAAGACAGGATAAATTTTGGTTAAACAAACATGTTCCAAAAACTGGATATTGGACACTGGTTAAACTATGATATTCTAAAAACAACATACTTGTATTCTGCTTGTTTGTTAATATAAAGGGTTTTTTGGTATTCTGAAATAAAACTAAATTCCTGAGGAAAGGGGGTGAGGATGATGTGATCATAAAATATGCCATCTTGGACACTATTTATCATTCCATCAGCATAGTGGGAATCGAAACGTTACTCGTATAATTTTGTCATTAGCTATATTCTAATATGCTCGTAAGTTTAGTATTTTTTTGCCATAAACATTTCCTATGAGTTGGTCAACTGGACTGAAATGGAACACAAACATGAACATTGCAGAAAAAAAATGCACAGCAAATATATCAGAAATGGAATGCAAAATGTGAATACAAAGGTGTTCAAAACAAATTGGTAAATTACAGCTATCAGTAATGCTGTCCATTCATTGCACAATACTGACATCAGTAATGATGACCATTCCATACACCATACTGGCATATATAATAAGGACCATTTCTTACACCACAATGGTATCAATAAAGATGACCATTCCATGCACTATACTGGCATACATAATGAGGACCATTCCTTACACCACAATGTATCAATAATGATGACCATTCCATACAGCACAATGGTATCAGGAATGAGGACCATTCCATACACAATACTGACATCAGTAATGAGGACCATTCCTTACACCACAATGTATCAATAATGATGACCATTCCATACACCACAATGGTATCAGGAATGAGGACCATTCCATACACCATGCTGACATCAGTAATGAGGACCATTCCATACACCACAATGGTATCAAGAAAGATGACCATTCCATACACCATACTGGCATACATAATAAGGACCATTCATTACACCACAATGTATCAACAATGATGACCATTCCACACACCACAATGGTACACCATACTGACATCAGTAATGAGGACCATTCCTTACACCACAATAGTATCAATAAAGATGACCATTCCATACACCATACTGGCATACATAATAAGGACCATTCCTTACACCACAATGTATCAATAATGATGACCATTCCATACACCACAATGGTATCAGGAATGAGGACCATTCCATACACCATACTGACATCAGTAATGAGGACCATTCCTTACACCACAATGGTATCAGTAATAATGACCATACCATACACCATAATGGTGAGAGTAATGATGACCATTGTATTTATATTAGGTGTCATTTTTGTTCATGATTGTAAATTGTAATGATCTTCCATAATCAAGCTATAAATAGCTAAATTTTTACACTGATATAAAATTCTATGTTTAAGATACTAACAGTTAAGTTTGCATAGGATCAATAAATAGATGTTTATGAAGGTGTTTATGATTATTAATAATAATATTAATAATAAAAACTGTTGATACGTTTGTAGCAATTTCTCATTGGCTGGTGGGGTCAAGTGATTACTTAGAAGAATTAGATTATGTCCCCTTGGATGGGTTAGGTCAGATGTGTTCCTTTATGATACAGGATATTTGCAAAAAGTCATGTAGCTAGTATGATCAAAATGCATAGTCCACCCCTTATGCTTATACACAAGTATGTGGAGCTTGACAATTTTTTTATTCTGATTTCTCATGTTCTTGCTGCAACACCAGTCTGCAGACATTTTTAATGTTGAGTTTAGATAATATGTAAGAGGAAACATTTGTTTAGATTATTCATTGGAACTACAAAGTGCTCATTCAATAAAATATTAGTCTAGGACTATTGTCAATTGTTCAAAGGAGTTTCTTGACAACACCTTTTTCATACATCAGGACTGTTGGCAGTCCAGTACATTAAAAAATCTGAAATTCATTCTGAATATTTGATTCTTTGGGACTTGAATAGCACTTTTTATGACTATTTTTGATTAAATTCATAAAACTGTAAGTTCCTCTGACATTTTCATTTATAACTTTTAGAATTAAATTATTAAGTTTTACAAAACTTGTTGGTTTACTTTCTTTCTGTTACTTTGTTTATGACTATAGAGTCACCACAGATGAGACTCCCTTTATTTACCCCTATTTGATCCATCTTACTGTAATATTTTACCCCTATTTGATCCATCTTACTGTAATATTTTACCCTATTTGATCCATCTTACTGTAATATTTTACCCTATTTGATCCATCTTACTGTAATATTTTACCCTATTTGATTCATCTTATTGTAATATTTTACCCTATTTGATTCATCTTATTGTAATATTTTACCCTATTTGATTCATCTTATTGTAATATTTTACCCTATTTGATTCATCTGACTAATATTCTACCCTATCTGATCTATGTGACTATAATATTTTATCCTATCTGATCCATCTGACTGAAATATCTTACCCTATTTAATCCATCTGACTAATATTTTACCCCATTTGATCCATCGGACTTTAATATTTAACCCCATTTAATCCATCTGATTGTAATATTTTACCCCATCTGACTGTAATGTTTTACCCCATTTGATCCATCTGACTTTAATATTTTACCCCATTTAATCCATCTGACTCTAATATTTTACACCATTTAATCCATCTGAATTTAATATTTTACCCCATTTAATCCATGTGACTGTAATATTTTACCCCATTTAATTCATCTGACAAATATTTTACCCCATTTAATCCATGTGACTGTAATATTGTACCCCATTTAATCCATGTGACTATAATATTTTACTCTATTTGATCAATCTGACTTTGCCTCATTTAATCCATCTAACTGTAATATTTTCCCCATTTAATCCATGTGACTGTAATATTTTACCCCATTTAATCCATCTGACTGTAATATTTTACCCCATTAAATCCATCTGACTAATATTTTACCCCATTTTATACATCTGACTATAATATTTTACCCCATTTGATCCATCTGACTTTTATATATTACCCTATTGATCCATCTGACTGTAATATTTTACCCCATCTGATCCATTTGACTGTAATATTTTACCCCATTTGATCCATCTGACTGTAATATTTTACTTTATTTTGTAACATGTAGGCTTGTACAATAATAACAAGAGAAAAGAGTGAAGACAACAAGCTTTGTATATTTTAACAAAATAATTTATTTCCCTAGAAAAAAATGTAAAAATTGGAAAATAGGACTTACGGTTTGTGAATATAATCCAAAATTTAATCCTAAGAATGAAAAATACAAATCCTATCACTAAATAGTTCTATTAGAATCCAAGTTCGAATCTCGATGACATTCAAATATGGAAGGCGATGATGTCAGATGTGGTCCACGTACAAATACCAACAATTCCTCAATTGAATCACAGTTTATGTTTCCAAATAATTCCAGAATAAATTTCCACTGAATTTCTTTCTCCCAGAATTTATAAAACAATGCACTCGTTTGGTTTTCTAGAGAATAAATTATTAAATTCCAAACACAAATGAATTTCAAAAACAATCTGGTTTCAACAATAAAATAACCTATCCGGCCTTCTAGGTTCCAAGAATACAACTGACTGACAAACGCTCAGAAAGAGTATTATATCTACCCAAATTATCATCCCGTTCTCGCGAGATAGATTACGTGGTCTCCTAACACTCAAAACAACACAATAGGAAAAATGCAATATCACGTAGGAAGAACCCCTATCTACTATCACTCTGAAATAAATATAAAAATAAAACATTGTTTATCCAGAGTAGACAAAATGACCTTGGCAATAGCCAATCGTTTTCGCGTAGCGCTTACACTACCGCGGACCAAGGTAAACTAAAAATATTACTAATGTAATATGTTTTACATCTTAGATAAACAGAATTATTGAAAAAGAATATCGAATCCCGTGAAAATAATCATTACAATAAAATGTAATGAAACAAAATAAAATAAAAAAGAATTTTTTTAAAACTAACACACAAGCAATTTAATAACATATACGTAACAATTTGATCCATATGACTATAATATTTTACCCCCTTTAATCCATATGACTAATATTTTTGTCCAATTAAATATATTCTTCCTCATTAATCATGAGCTGCTAACATGGTAAGGCATCTTCTTAACTTGAATAAAAGTAAAAAACGCATTTCCTTAACTTGGACAAAAGTAAAAAACACATCTCCCTTAACTTGGACAAAAGCAAAAAACACATCTCCTTAACTTGAACAAAAGTAAAAAACACATATCCTTAACATAGACAAAAGTAAAAAGCACATCTCCTTAACTTGGACAAAAGTGAAAAGCACATCTCCCTTAACTTGGACAAAAGTAAAAAACACATCTCCTTCACTTGAACAAAAATAAAAAACACATCTCCCTTAACTTGGACTAAAGTAAAAAAAGCATCTCCTTAACTTGGACAAAAGTAAAAAAAGCATCTCCTTAACTTGGACAAATGCAAAACTACATCACTACCAATTAGCAACAAATGATATATTGTAGGCATTAAAAATTTTTGCAATAAGACAAAATGTATAATTTTACTTTGTTGATCAGGCTTCTACCATACACACTGCATAATTTAAAGGGCTTCTACTGTTACACACTGTTCAGTTTAAAGGGCTTCTACTAATACACACTTCTCAAATTAAAGGGCTTCTACTAATACACACTTCTCAAATTAAAGGGCTTCTACTAATACACACTTCTCAATTTAAATGGCTTCTGCTGGTACACACTTAACAATTTAAAGGGCTTCTACTAATACACACTTCTCAATTTAAAGGGCTTCTACTAATACACACTTCTCAATTTAAATGGCTTTTACTGGTACACACTTCATAATTTAAAGGGCTTCTACTAATACACACTTCTCAATTTAAAAGGCTTTTACTGGTACACACTTCATAATTTAAAGGGCTTTTACTGGTACACACTGCATAATTTAAAGATCAAAATTTTGCCTAGCAAGGAAAATAAGAGTACACTCACATAGTTTGCAACATTATCAATCCGGTACGCTGCCTGTCAAATACAGCTGGTAAAGTATGTGTCTCTCCCATTCTTTCTTGATTGCTTCACTTTACTGAATTCAGAACAATCCATTGAAGCACATAATAATATCCATTTCTGAATTTAAATAATTCATAATTCCAACAAAACAAAAATCTATTATCCTTCCTACATCGGCCTGCTTGTACATATATTGAAAAGATGAAAGTTTTGTCATATGTTTAGCGTGTCCTCTATTTGAACTGATATGTATGTGTTGGCAACAAAAAGATGAAAGTTATTTCAGTGATAGGTTGGATACTGTACATTAGTATACAAGTAGTACAATTTTAGTACAGTAGACATAAACATGTATATTGTCATTGCAATCAGATACTTATTTCAGAAAATTAGAGGATGATCACCTGCCATGTTTGAAATCCTTCTTTACAGGTAATGACTCGTTTGTTTCTATCTAGCTACAAATATTTTGTAAAAAGCTAAATTCATTCATCAAATCCTCCAATCAAAAGTTCCTGAGAAAACAACCATCAGAAGAATTAAAATTGACACTTTCCAGTGAGAATAAACAGAAGAAAAGCATTTCCCTGTAGGAAATATTTTTTTTCTTGATTACAGGTGAGAATGGTGATAGGACTAGGTAACCAACGCAGTCAAACAGAAGCAACATAGACAGTCAAATCAACTATAGGAAGATATCTGCTGACTGTAAGGTTGAGATCCTGATACAGTTACCACTGAAATGAAATTATTCAAACTCATCTAGTACCTGGCTGCCAAGAGGAAATATTTTATCAGCCATAATTATTTCACCATACAAGATTTCATAGTGGTATACAGAAATGATTGGTTATAAATTCCACTTAAATCCTGATTGAATCAGCCTAAAGTTCAGCATTTATCTGCAAGTGATTTCAACTCCAATCCTTCCAACAAGGAACACATTATTATTCAACCAGTCTTCATAAGATGACATGGTACATAACAGTCAATGCAGGCACTCAAAACATTTTCATTGGTAAAAGGTGGAATGCATGTACAAGTACAAAATCTTTAGTCAAACTGCTGTAAGACACGGCTCAATAATTTTAATGTAGATCAATTACCAGTGTACCAGAAAGACTGTCCTACATGACTAGGAGTAATACTGGCTGACAAATACAACAAATTCATTGCCAGTGATTTTAAATTTAATTTGCCTTCTTGGTTGACTTTTGATTTTATTAATACCTTGGATAGAATGTATTGCATGTAACCAGTTACCCATCAAGTGAGTACACCTACACAAATTACATATATACAATAATGTTCACAGACTTCTTCCTAGTTTTTTATCTTTGCAAATCTGTTACCGTATACACACACATATAAGTTAGATCCAAATACAAAAATTTACAGATCTGCCATTGCATAATCTGCCCCAAAATCTGGGTCTATGCAATGTGTTAGGATTAATCAGTAGAACAAACAGCATAGACCCTGATCTGCCATCACATCATGTTACAGTAGATCAGGGTCTGTTTTTTGGACTCCAATTATTTAAGCAGTATATATGGTAGTGTGAATTCATTTATTTCTATGAATATCAGTTTTTTTAATAAAATGGTCTGTTGTTGGTGCTATACTGAAAGTCTTATTGTTGGTTTTGCACTAAAGGCCATGTTGTTGGTTTTGTGACAAAGGCCTTACTGTTGGTATTGTATTGAAGGCCTCATTGTTGATATG
Organism: Megalonaias nervosa; assembly: GCA_016617855.1. Classification (NCBI taxonomy): domain Eukaryota; kingdom Metazoa; phylum Mollusca; class Bivalvia; order Unionida; family Unionidae; genus Megalonaias; species Megalonaias nervosa. The sequence continues at coordinate 42,809 of JAECUM010016493.1, read as the reverse complement.
GTACTGAAGGCCTTATTGTTTGTTTTGTGTGAAGGCCTTATTGTTGATAATGTACTGAAAGCCTTATTGTTGGTACTGCACTGAGGGCCTTATTGTTGGTATTGCACATAAGTTCATATTGTTGGTATTGTATTTATTACCTTATTATTAGCAATGTACTTAAGGTATAATTGTTTGTCCTGTATGTAAGGCCTTATTGTATGTGATGTACTTAAGGTCATATTGTTGCCACTTTAAGACCTTACTATTAATACTGTACAAAAGTCTTGCTGTTGGTATTGAACTCATGACCTTATTGTTGGAGCTGTAACTAAGGCCTTATTACTGTACTGTGCTTATGGCCTAATTGTTGATATTGTACTTTAGGCCTTATTGTTGATATTGTACTTATGGCCTTATTGTTGATATTGTACTTATGACCTTATTGTTGATATTGTACTTATGGCCTTATTGTTGATATTGTACTTATGGCCTCATTGTTGATATTGTACTTATGGCCTCATTGTTGATATTTTACTTTAGGCCTTATTGCTGCTTAAATTTTTACAGTTGCTACTATGCTTAAGGCCTTATTGTTGGTAGTATACTTCAGGCCTTATAACTGACACTTAAATTTGTGGATTACAGGTGGGATCATTTTGTTGCCAAATAAAATTAATTGTTTGTAGGGTCTTAAGATTATGATTTTAGCTGACACAAAATCCATGATCAGTGTTCAATGGGAAAAAGAAAAATTCACAGTTTACACTTTTTTCTTTGATAGATTTAGTGTGTTGTCAAATACTGGTAAATATCAATACCATGTAAGCAGGTTACACCATGTTCATTGATGGTCTTAGTGTGTTGTCTTCTATGATAGCCTTAGTGTGTTGTCTTCTTAGATAGCCTTTAGTGTGTTGTCTTCTTTGATAGCCTTATTGTGTCAAATACTGGTATAATGCAATACCATGTAAGCAGGCTACACTATCTTCTTTGCCGCACCATGCATACACTCTGGATAAAATCTTAACCTGTTTTCTTTTAGCATGGTGTTCTATTAAGCTAAATACCATACATTTTACACAGTGAACAATCCAAGAAATTTATTTACAACTTTTCCTGCTAAAGCTGCATTTGAACTGAAAATAATCAATTAATTGCAGCAAGATAAAGTAAAGATTTTTCCAACAGAATCATGACCTGAACAAAAGCTATATGATACTGTTGTTGTTTAGGGTTTAATGCCATGTTTCATCACAAGATACACATGGCAGCCAGTATAACTGGTGGAGGAAGAACCGGGGAAAATCCCAACAAGAACCACTGACCCGCAGGAAGTTACTGGCAACTTTCTCACATACCCACATTGGCTGAGCCAAAGACTCAATCCCAGAGGTGAGATGGCAGTGACTGGTAAAGGTGAGTGCTTTGCACCATTCAGCTTTTACACCGTTTACACCTTTTAGTTTTTACACCATTTATACCATTCAGCTTTTACACCATTTACACCATTCAGCCACCTGGGGCCATATGCAAGCAGTCAATTGACAAATGTCTAAAAAATTCACACAACATTCCATCCATATCACTGACACAAAATTATAATCCAGACAACAGTGCATCCATATAACTGACATAAAATTATAATCCAGACAACAGTGTATATATATCACTGACATAAAATACAGACAATAGTGCATCCATATAACTGACATAAAATTATAATCCAGACAACAGTGCATCCACATAGCTGACATTAAATATATTCCAGACAACAGTGCATCCATATAACTGACATACAATTATAATCCAGACAACAGTGCATCCATATAACTGACATACAATTATAATCCAGACAACAGTGCATCCATATCACCGACTTGCAATTATAATCCAGACAAAAGTGCATCCATATAACTGACATACAATTATTATCCAGACAAAAGTGCATCCATATAACTGACATAGTGGCCCTGAGTGGCCTAGTGGTCTGAAGCGCTCACCGTTCTGGATCACTGCCATCTCACCTCTGTCTGCGTGGGTTTGAGTCTCAGGCTCGGCTAACATGGGCATGTGAGAAAGCCTGCAAGTAGCTTATTGTGGGTCAGTGGTTCTTCCCGGGGTTTTCCAGGGTTTTTCCTCAACCAGTTATACTGGCCGCCATGTATAGCCTATCTTGTGCTAAAAAATGGCGTTAAACCCTAAAACAACAACAACAATATAACTGACATGCAATTATAATCCAGACAACAGTGTATCCCTATAAATGACATAAATTATAATTCAGACAACATTGTATACAAATCACTGACATAAAATTATAATCCAGACAACAGTGTATATTTATAACTGACATAAAATTATAATCCAGACAACATTGCATACATATCACCGACAAAATTATATTCCAGACAATAGTGTATATATAACTGACATAAAATTATAATCCAGACAACATTACATCCATATCACTGACATAAAATTAAAATCAGGGTATAACATTAAGAAATAAAACATCAAGCCAAAAAAAGGGATATATTCCATTATAAAATGGCTACATGTCAATATCTAGCCTATTAGAAACAAGAAATAATATATTCCATTACAAAATCACTACATGTCAATATCTAGTATATTGAAAAAAAAGAAATAACATATTCCATTACAAAATCACTACATGTCAATATCTAGTATATTGAAAAAAAGAAATAATATATTCCATTACAAAATCACTACATGTCAATATTTAGTATATTAAAAAAAAAGAAATAATATATTCCGTTACAAAATCGCTACGTTTTAATATTTATCTAATGTAAAGGACATATTTCTTACAAAATCTGACTACATGTACATTGGGTAAAGTACAAAATCCAACCTAATTGGCTTACAACTTAAATCTCAGAGCCATGAAAACATCTGGTCAATTCAAGGTTATGGGAAATCATAAGCAATCTAAAATATGGAGAAATAAAATATCAAGTATGATCAAAAAAGATAAACAAAACTTATTATTAATCAGTGGTTGAAAACAGAAAGAGGAGCTCAGATTCAGTCCAAGAAGAACTCAGTGGGTAACACACAAAAATCAGACCAATAAAATCCACTCACTTTTGGTAAATGACACCAATGTAACTGATAACACTGACATTGCAAATCCCCAGGGAGGTATGATTCTCTATTCCACCAATATCATGCATTATCAAAATCCCCAGAAAGGTATGATTCTCTATTCCACCAGTATCATGCATTATCAAAATCCCCAGAAAGGTATGATTCTCTATTCCACCAGTATCATGCATTATCAAAATCCCCAGGGAGGTATGATTCTCTATTCCACCAGTATCATGCATTATCAAAATCCCCAGGGAGGTATGATAATCCCCAGTATCATGCATTATCAAAATCCCCAGGGATGTATGATAATCACCAGTATCATGCATTATCTAAATCCCCACGGAGGTATGATAATCACCAGTATCAAAGAACATTGCTATAACATGTCTCATTGAGCTTGATACCAAGAAAACTATAGAACTTGATGAGATTGGTTCATGACTCATACAAATATTTGACTCAGCTGTTTCAGAAATTATAACATTCATAAACAATTTAAGTAATGCAACCTCATATATTCCCAAAATATGGAAAACTGCAAAAGTAACGCATTCATAAATCAGACAAAAGTAATGCCTATTTACAAATCAGGCAAAAGTAATGCTTATTCACAAATAGGCAAAATTAATGCCTATTCATAAATCAGGCAAAAGTAATGCCTATTCACAAATCAGGTTTCAAGGAAGATCCAGATAACTATCAACCATTTTCATATGCCCATGACTCAATCATATTATGTTTAATGAAACAACTACTGTTACACCCTAACCAATCAGGCTTTAGATAAAATCACTCATGTTATATTTTAACAAAACAATCCTTGTTACACCATAACCAATTAAGCTTTTGACAGATTCATTCATGTGAGACAAATACAACCTTGATCTCCCTAACTGATAAATGGCTTCAAGCACTTGATCAAGGTAGAATAATAGGTTCTGTCCTTATTGATTTTCAGAAAAAGCTTTTAACATGGTGGGCCTTTTGAACAAAATGAAAATACACCAACAAGATGACAATACAACTAAATTGTTTACTTCATTCCTAAATGAGAGAATACAACATGTTTATATAAATGATGTTCTATCTGAACATAGAACAATTAGAAATGGAGTCCTACAAGGCTCAATTCTAGGTCCATTACTATTTATGTTATTTATTAATGACCTACCGCTTATACTGAAGGACTCAATTTCATCTACAGATCTATATGCAGATGGTGCAACATTGTCAGACATCCAAAACATAATGCATGAACTGGAGATTTCTTTACAGACTGCCCTAAAGAAACTGGACAACCGTTGCACATGCAGTGGCATGATAGTTAATACTAGTAACATAAAAATATTACTTAACACAATATAAGTGACAAATCTTGATAGTCATGAACTATGTCTAATATGGAAGGTTATAAATTTACAAATGGTCTGTCATGAAAGAGTACTAGGTGATTTTGTAGAAAGTAATCTATCCTGGACTGAATGTATAAAATATATCACAGAAAAGTTAATTCCAGTTTATGGCTTCTCAGCTGCATAAGACATTTTCTCCAAAAAGGTACTGGACACTGTTTTATAATAGTTATATACAACCAATACAGTATGGGCTAATTCAAATGATAAAAAATAGCAAAGCTAGCATGTCTTCAATACAGTATGGGCTAATTCAAATGATAAAAAATAGCAAAGCTAGCACGTCTTCAATACAGTATGGGCTAATTCAAATGACAAAAAATAGCAAAGCTAGCATGTCTTCAATACAGTATGAGCTAATTCAAATGATAAAAAATAGCAAAGCTAGCACGTCTTCAAGAAAGAGTTTTAGGACTATTATCAATCCAAACAGGCTAACCCTAATTGGTAATTTAAAACTATTACCTATGAAAGACTGAATCCAGTTGAAAAAAAACCCTAAGTTTATGTACAAGATAGTCAACAACAGTGGTCCTGTCTATTTACAGTCACTAGCTCAGAATAGGCTACCTGGCAACACTCACCAGCTGTGATCTATGTCTACCAATCAGTATACAGTTCCCAAGCGAAGTAAGGAATTATTCAAAAGAAAGCTTCCAACTCTCAGGAACTTTGCTCTGAAATAGTATTCCAGTTGAGATAAGAAATGCTACTCTATTTCCTTCTTCTAACTGAATGTATCTAGTGGCTTCAGGGATGTAGTTCAAATATGAATGAAAACAACTGATTTGTATTTATTTGAAGATTTGTATTTATTTGTATTTAATTGTAGACTTGTATTTAATTGTAGATTTGTATTTATTTATAGATTTGTATTTATTTGTATTTGATTGAAGATTTGTATTTATTTGTATTTATTTGTAGATTTGTATTTATTTGTAGATTTGTATTTATTTGTATTCATTTGTATTCATTTGCTCAGACACTCAAGATATCAGCACTGGCCCTCTGTTATTCGACAGCTGAGTATTGCGCTCCTGTCTGGACTCAATCATCCCATACTAAGCTAATTGATGTCCAGCTCAACACAACAATGCGCATAATCTCTGGAACACTACGTCCTACTCCTTTACCATGGCTGCCAGTACTCAGCAATCTTCCTCCTCCACATCTGCGTTGCCAGGAAGCAACCACAAAAGTGTTGGCTAAGGTCTATGCCAGTGAGAAACTTCCATGGTATATGGACATCACCTCACATCCAGCAGTCTGCTTGACTTCGAGACGCCCAATCTGGTTAGGTCTGTTGCTGGAGGATATGACAGCTATTTCAGAATGGAGCATTGAGTAGTCTTCAACAGATGTTGTAAACCACTCCCTCATAGCTGAGCCATCTGTCTGCCCTCCTGGCTTCAACCTTCCACATCATCTGTGGACCATAATGAACCACTTCTGGACAGGACAGGGGCGTTGTGCAATCAACCTTGTCTGATGGGGCCAGGCCACTAACTCTTCCTGTTGCTGTGGAGCTCTTCAACCCATGTCACACACTGTGAACAACTGTCCACTGAAAAAGTTCCCCAGTGGACTGCAGGCTCTGCATGTTGTTGATGATGATGCTGTTAAATGGCTGAGCACGATAATAATAATAATAAAATTTTTAACTGATTTGTATTTATTTGTATTTAATTGTAGATTTGTATTGATTTGTATTTATTTGTATTTAATTGTAGATTTGTATTTATTTGTATTTATTTTGTATTTATTTGTATTTATTTGCAGATTTGTATTTATTTGTAGATTTGTATTTATTTGTATTTATTTGCATTTTCCTTTGAGAAAGCAACCATACCTAGGCCTACATTATCAAACTAGTTGATGAAAAGAGCCATTACAAAAATCAATACTGCAAAGTATTGTGAGAAACTTACTTTCAATATTACAAATGAAATCATGGACTCAGCAGGCAAAATGATTTAGTTTCAGGTATAATTATTCTCGCCTTGGATACAATTGCTTGTCAGTCACCAATTAAAGCAATTTTCTTCATTGTTAACCAGGTTATTATTTTTAATTTCCCTTGTGTATTGAACACTCTCAGCTATATTAAATTCTACAGGAAGTAAAATATTATATTGGTTATTCCAAACAATGAAAATGTGCTGATCTGTATTTATTTACATTTCTTTACTTATAATAAGACACTTTACTTATAATAAGACACTTTACTTATCATAACACATTTTAGTTATAATAACACACTTTATTTATAATAACACACTTCACTTAGCATAACACAATTTACTTACACTATATATTTAGCTGATTTTCTTTCTTTTTATTTCAAGGAGTTATAATACAAAGTCACATTGTTTGATAAAAATGAAAGCTAAAAAAACCCAACAAAGACTGGGGATGTATATAATCAGAGTATGACAGAGTCAAATCAAAATAGCCATTTTGCATAAAGGGAACAGTTTAAGAGCTTGGCAAAACCCTAACTATAAGGGAACAGTTTAAGTGTTCTGTATAGCCCTAAGAAAACAGTTCAAGTGTTCTGTAAACCCCTAACCCCAAGAGAACAGTTCAAGTGTTCTGTAATACTCTTACCCTAAGGGAACAATTGAAGTGTTCTGTAACCCCTAACCCTATTATGTGTATTATTAAGGCTATTATGTGTATTATTAAGGCTATTATGTTTGCATTAAGGCCATTATGTGTATATTAAGGCCATTATGTGTATTATTAAGGCTATTATGTGTACATTAAGGCTATTATGTGTATTATTAAGGCTTAGAGTATGTGTACATTAAGGCTAGTATGTGCACATTAAGGCTGTTATGTGTATTATTAAGGCTATTATGTGTATTATTAAGGCTATTATGTGTACATTAAGGCTATTTGTGTACATTAAGGCTATTATGTGTATACATGTGTATTAAGACTATTATGTGTACATTAAGGCTATTATGTGTATATTAAGGCTTTATGTGTACATTAAGGCCATTATTTGTACATTAAGGCCAGTATGTCTACATTAAGGCCATTATGTGTACATTAATGCTAATGTCTTTACATTACGGCTATTCTGTGTACATTAAGGCTAGTTTCTATACATTAAGGCTAGACTGTGTACATTAAAGCTAGTCTGTGTACAATAAGGCTATTATGTGTACATTAAATCTGGTTTCTATACATCAAGGCAATTATGTGTACATTAAGGCTATATTGTGCACATTATGGCTATTATGTGTACATTAAGGCTATTTTATATGTACATTAAGGCTATTTTCTATACTTTAAGGCTAATATGTGTACATTAAGGCTATTATGTGTACATTATGGCTATCATATTTGGTTTATATATGCTTATTGACATAATTAAACTCAATGTTATCTACTGGCTTATCCTCCACCCAAAGTATTCAACGTGAATAGCATCAGTTCATTACTATACTAACAGACTCTGCAATAATTTATTAATGCAAATTTTTCAATTCTTTTTAGTTTAGATAAAGTGAGGATTGATTTAAGAGAAAGTATTCTTCAGCAAATTTTTAATTTTGTTATTACTTTAGTAGATTTGTTCATTTTATTCTAAATATCTGTCCTTTTGAAATTCTGTGCTATTGCTAATGTGTTTATAGAATTATATAAAGGGTATTAGAAATGGGGACATTGCAAATGACAGTGTAATTTTAGAATTATACAAGTGTGTTATCAATGGGGACATTGCAAATGACAGTGTATTTTTAGAATTATATAAGTGTATTATCAATGGGGACATTGCAAATGACAGTGTATTTTTAGACTTATACAAGTGTGTTATCAATGGGGACATTGCAAATGATAGTGTATTTTTAGAATTATACAAGTGTGTTATCAATGGGGACATTGCAAATGACAGTGTATTTTTAGAATTATACAAGTGTGTTATCAATGGGGACATTGCAAATGACAGTGTATTTATAGAATTATACAAGTGTGTTATCAATGGGGACAGTGCAAATGACAGTGCATTTATAGAATTATACAAGTGTATTATCAATGGGGACATTGCAAATGACAGTGTATTTATAGAATTGTACAAAGGGCATGGTCAATGAGGACATTGCAAATGACAGTGTATTTATAGAATTATACAAGTGTATTATCAATGGGGACATTGCAAATGACATTGTATTTATAGAATTATACAAGTGTATTATCAATGGGGACATTGCAAATGACAGTGTATTTACAGAATAATACAAGTGAATTATCAATGGGGACACTGCAAATGACATTGTATTTATAGAATTATACAAGTGTATTATCAATGGGGACATTGCAAATGACAGTGTATTTATAGAATTATACAAAGGGCATGATCAATGAGGACATTGCAAATGACAGTGTATTTATAGAATTATACAAGTGTATTATCAATGGGGACACTGCAAATGACATTGTATTTATAGAATTATACAAGTGTATTATCAATGGGAACATTTCAAATGACAGTGCATTTAAAGAATTATTCAAAGGGCAATACCAATGGGGGGAATTGCAAATGACAGTGTATTTATACAATTATGCAAAGGGTGTTATCAATGGGGGGGGGAGGTAGTGCAAATGACAGTGTATTTATAAAATTATACAAAGGGCAATATCAATGAGGTCAGTGCAAATGACAGTGTATTTATGGAATTAATCAAAGGGCATTATCAATGGGCATTCCAAATGACAGTGTATTTATAGAATTATACAAAGTATATTATCAGTGGGGATATTTCAAATGACAGTGCATTTATAGAATTATTCAAAGGGCAATACCAATGGGGGCATTGCAAATGACAGTGTATTTATAGAATTATACAATGGGCACTGGCAATGGGGGCATTGCAAATGACAGTGTGTTTATGGAATTATTCAAAGGACATTATCAATGAGGGCATTGCAAATGATTGTGTATTTACAGGATTATACAAAGGTCATTATCAAAGGGGCATTCCAAATGACAGTGTATTTATAAAATTATACAAAGGGCATTATCAATGGAGTATTGCAATTAGTGCCTGGACTCAGAAGTATTTGCTCTGCAGGGCCTTAAGCAAGGTACTTGGTACAAAGAAAATATGGGCATTCAAGGGACATGACCCCTCTAAATGATGACACAGAATGCTTGAAATCTAACTGACCTTCAAGGACTTATCTACATCCCATGTAAAGATATGAGGTTGATTGACAGGGGCAATAACTTTGTCCAAAATGGAGCAGATGAGACGAAACTGATGCAAAAACGCATCTAGGTTCATGAAGCAATGTTTTTACCATACTCAATCAGAATATACTGAATGATTTTTGAGCTATGACTTCTGCAAACAACATCCTATGTGATGATCTTAAGCTAAATTGTCAAGGGCCATTACTTTGTTTGAAATGGAGTTGACATAGGCTATAAATGATGCATCTAAGTCTATGAGACAATCCTGAGATAAATCTGCATTTGAATATATTAATTCACTGTGGAGCTGTGTTGGTTAAAAACTACATCCCTTGTGTCATTACAAGAGTTAATTGTCATGGGGCACAACCCAAGCCAAAATTTAACTGATGTGACAAAATCCATAAGAGGAACATCTAGGTGTATGAGATAGTGTTAAGGTTAAGACAATGTTAGGGTTAAGACAATGTTAGGGTCAAGACTGTGTTTGGGTTAAGACAAAGTTAATACAAACTGCACCAGAATATTGTTAGAATGTTCTTGAGCAGTGCTCACAACATCCTGTGTGAAGGCATAAATGTGATCTTTACCTATTTAGTTGCACTGGTTAACAAAAATGAAAATAAAAAAGAGCACTATTTGGAAGTACATAATTAATGAATGACTGAGCAAGAGTTACAATAGCCATTTTGTACAAAGAGAACAGTTCAAGTGTTCTGCAAATTTACCTTTTTTCTGTGTGCAAATAAAACCTTTAAATGTTTATTTAATGAGCATTACATGCCACGTTTAAATCGGGACAGATGAAAACACAATGGGGTTGTTTGTTTTTTAAAGATATAATGAGACTATTATGTGTACAAGGGCTTATAGACATAATTAAACCTAAGTATTGAAAATGAACAGTGAGTAGTAATGACATTATAAAGCAAACAATTACATTTTATTAGTCTAATAAAGTGAAAATATAAAGTTTAATATTCAACAATATTTTTTAACAGCTTTATTCTTTATATATGTCTTGCTGAAATTGTGTTTGTAACATTACACATTAGCAATCGGATCATTGCAGATGACAGTGTACTTATAGCATTATACAAAGGACACTAGCAATGGGGGCATTGCAGATGAAAGTGTGCTTATAGCATTGTACAAAAGGGTATTAGCAATGGGGGTACTACAGATGCTAGTGTGTTGATAGCATTGTATATAGGGCATTAGCTATGGGGAATTCCAAATGGCAGTGTATTTATAGAATTATACAAAGGGCAACATCAATGGGGAATACCAAATGACAGTGTATCTATAGAATTATACAAAGAGCTTTGTCAATGAGGAAGGAATTCCAAATGACAGTGTATTTATAGAATTATACAAAAGGCACTAGCAATGGGGATGTTGCAATTAGGGCTGATCCAGAATTTGCTCTGCAGGGCGGCCAGAACAAGGTACTTGGTAACTTACTTATTTTTTAGGAAACCAAAGTTAGGAAAATATGGGCAGTCAAGGGACATGACCCCTCTAAATGATGACATGGAATGCTTGAAATCTAACTGACCTTCACAGACTCATCAATACAAGCTACATCCCATGTAAAGATATGAGGTTGATTGTCAGGTACTGATACAAACTGATACAAAAACACATCTAGTTCCATGAAGGAATGTGTTTACCAAACTCAATCAGAATATACTGAATGGTTTTTTAGCTGTGATTTCTCAAACAGCATCCCATGTGATGATCTGAAGCTAGACTAGGGCCATAACTCTATCCAGAATGGAGTCAATGTGATAAAACCCACAAAAGGCATATCTATAGGTACAATTATAAAAGATGGCATTCATTCTAGCATCTTGTCAGTGTATTGCCAATGTAGTACAAGCTGTGTCCAATGACGGGCAATTAATGTCAGTCTGCAATGTCCATTTGAAACCAGTGTTGTCTATTTAACACTAGTATCTTGTCAGATCTGACATTACACTAGCTGTGTCCATATTTAACACTAGTATCTTGTCAGATCTGGCATTACACTAGCTTTGTCTATTGAACACTAGTATCTTGTCAGATCTGACATCACACTAGCTGTGTCTATTTAAAACTAGTATCTTGTCAGATCTGGCATTACACTCGCTGTGTCTATTTAACACTAGTATCTTGTCAGATCTGACATTACACTAGCTGTGTCTGTTTAAAACTAGTATCTTGTCAGATCCAACATTACACTAACTGTGTCAGTTTAAAACTAGTACCTTGTCAGATCCGACATTACACTAGCTCTGAAAAATCATTGCAGGTGTGGTTTTTTCTTTAAGGTATGTTGTGAAATGTTGTGAAAATTAGAAAATACCTTGGCATTAAACTGGCCAGTAACAGACAATACATGTATTTTGAAATTAGACTGGCTGATAACAGCCTACACTTTGACATTAAACTGGATAACAGGAAATACATTAAACAGGCCAATTATGACAACACTTTGGTATTAAACTCAATAATAACAGCAAAAATGCATTAAACTGGCCAATAACAAACAATACATACAAATGGCCAATAACAAGCAATGCTTTTACATTAGTCACAGAATACATTGGTAAAATATGCATATTTTTCGTAACAAAATTTGGATAATAGTAGAAAATATATTACTTAGCGATATCTGATATCCAATATATTGCTGACTGATATCTGATATCCAATATCTTACTGAGTGATATTTGATATCCAATATATTACTGAGTGATATCTAATATCCAATATATTACATGATGATATCTGATATTCAATATATTACTGAGTGATATCTGATATCCAATATATTACATGATGGTATTTGATATCCAATATATTAGTGAGTGATATCTGATATCTAATATATTACTGAGTGATATCTGATATCCAACATATTACTGAGTGATATCTGATATCCAACATATTACATGGTGATATCTGATATCCAAGCAAAATGGGAACTGCAGCAGTTTCGTTAGAAGAGCATCTGAACTCATAATACAGGGCTCATGGGTTCAAGACCTGCTCAAGACAGCCCATGTAAGATGCCTCAGTATGTCCTTGGTAAAGGCAATTAACTTCCATTTCTTCTGCATGATATGGCTTATAATGTGTTTATGTGCTTTTAGAAAACAAGCAACATGCAATAAAATTATTATTATGTGTTTAAAGCACTGGTAAAAAACAAGCAACCATGCAATAAAATTATTATAATGTGTTTAAAATGCTGTTAGAAAACAAGCAACCATGCAATAAAATTATTATATTGTGTTTAAAGTGTTGTTAGGAAACAAGAAACCATGCAATAAAATTATTATATTGTGTTTATAGTGTTGTTAGGAAACAAGAAACCATGCAATAAAATTATTATATTGTATTTAAAGTGTTGTTAGGAAACAAGAAACCGTGCAATGAAATTATTTTATTATATGCTCATTTTTTTTTCCGTTAACTTTACATTGTCAGAATTGTTCAATATTTCCCGATATTGCACCCTCGCGCTGAATTCATACTGAATGCAAGTGAATAAAGGTACTACTTTCTATTGTAAATAAACAAGTTTTTTCTGAATGAACTAAAGCAAATGTTTCATGGACTGCCACATATCAGCAGCTTTGGCACATTCCATGTTAACTTTTTTGATACAATGTCTCAGATTTAGGCTAGCTATTGATGCCAGGCAGGGTCCTTACAATAACATGCAAGTTATAAGACATAAACTTGTCTTCTTTAGCTGGTAATAAAAATGGCAAAAATATACTTACAATTTTACATCCTGAATTTCCTCAAAATGTACTTTCTTAGTTCTGCAAATCCGAATTACATGAGCCATGTCATGGGTTCTCAAGGTTGATTACATATTTCGAAATTGTACTGTAATTTTGACTACTGAGTATATTCCAAGTGCAATTACGTCCTCCTTACTGCACTCAAAATGAAATAAACATTAAATTCCACAGCGTCTTTTTGATAATTGCAATTGAAAGACTTCATATTTTCCCCACATTATGATTTGAATCATTCAATGACAGAACAGAAACACACATGCCAATGTCAACATACTTCTGCCTCGCTGCTTCAATACGATGTATTTCATGTAGAATTGCCACAGACGCTCTAAGTTACTAAATCCAGATCATAATCACGAAACTGCGTCGAATCGACAAAAATACCAAAATGTATTCATTTCAGATCAAATGGAAAAGTTGTTGCAATGCGCAGTCATTCACAATATGACTCCAAATTCAATTTTAAGTAGACCAAACGCCATTTTCTTTTGAAACTTGCGTCCAGCGTGCAACTAACTTCAAATTTATCTGGGCGGAGTTACGTGCGCATTAATAATGTTGTTGTGTAATGATGCATCTACGCTTGTGTATTTAGTTTGGAATACGGCATACATTCAGTTACTTTGTTTCTTGTAGGGTTTTTTGCTGATATATTTAAGCCTTAGATAGAATAAGAAAATGAGCATATAATAAAAAGGTTACTGCATTTATATGGGAAAATATGAACTCGTTTTGTTGGATGGATATACTGCACTCCCAAGGTCGTGCAGTATAGCCATCTGAAAAACTCATTCATATTTTCCCATATAAATGCAGTAACCTATAAATATTGTGTTTAAAGTGTTGTTAGGAAACAAGAAATCATGCAATAAAATTATTATATTGTGTTTAAAGTGTTGTTAGGAAACAAGAAACCATGCAATAAAATTATTACCAATAGAGAACAATTTACTGCACATCACTTAAAACCATGTCTACTTCATATCGACAGTGCCACAATACAGAAATGATCAAAACTGCAGTCACTGGTAGATATTATATCTGGCAGACAATATTATTTGTGTACAAATAACTTTTTACATATTTTGACAGTTAATTTTGCACTTCTGTTTGAACAAACTGTATATTAGTGCAGTAATAATTCCCTGAAGGACTGTAGACCTGTCAACAAGGCAATGCAGATACCAATACAATGAAAACCTGTAAACCTGAGTATACAAGGCAGTATTGGGAAATAATTCCTTGAAAGCCTGTAGACCTGAGTGTACAAGGCAATATTGGTTAATAATTCCCTCAAAGCCTGTAGACCTGATTATACAAGGCAATATTGGGTATTAACTCCCTGAAAGCCTGTAGACCTGAGTATACAAGGCAATACTGGTAATAATTCCCTGCAGCTACAGTATAAAGACTTGAGAATACAAGGCAATAGTGGTAACAGGTGCTGTGCACTTAGAAAGAGTCATAACCCAATTGAAATGAATTCAAACCAAATATTTACCTATGTAAGAGTATTATTTACTAGAAATGGGTGACACAAAGACATTTTATGACCCCATCAAACTGCCTAGCACCCAAGTGCCAACAGAAAATAAAACTTGAATACTTATTAGAGGTACATACAAATGTAACTGAGAACTTAAAGTATAAATGTACATGATGTAAATGAATAAAGCTAATGAAAATAAAGTACATCTGTTAAAAAAAAACATGTTTTCTTAAATACTTACAAACTTAAGATTCTTGAACATGTTTCAAAATGGCTATAATTCCCAACTTCTCCATGATAGCAAAGATGTTAAAAATTTAAATAAAAACTGTACAAGCCCAAAACATTGTGAAGGAAGATTACTGTCTCGATACTCAAGCTTAAATTTCATGGCAGAACTGAAGATTACAGGACACAGGTTAATATAATTAATATTAAAGGGCACAGGTAAACACAATGAAGATAATAAGACATGGGTTAACATTATAAATGGATATTATATGAACCAGGTAAACATAATAAAGATTATAGGACACAGGTTACATAATTAATATTATAGGACACAGGTAAACATAATAAAGATTATAGGATATAGGAAACATAACGAAGACCATATGGCACAGGTAAACACAATGAAGACCATAGGACACGGTTAAACATAATGAAGATTGCAGCATACAAGTTCACATAATGAAGATCATAGGATACAGGTAAATATAATGAGGAGCATACGACATAGGTAAAGATAATGAAGACCATAGGACACAGGTAAACATAATGAAGATCATAGGACACAGGTAAACATAATGAAAATTAGAGCATGCAGGTACACATAATACAGATTATATGATACATGTGAAAATAATGAAGACTATAAGGCATAGGTAAACATAATGGGGACTACAGGCCACAGGTTAACATAATAAAGACTATAGGATACAGGTAAATATAATGAAGACTATAGGACATAGGTAAACATAATGAAGACTATAGGACACAGGTAAATATAATGAAGACTATAGGACACAGGTAAACATAAATGAAGACTATAGGACACAGGTAAACAGAATGAAGACTATAGGACACAGGTAAATATATTGAAGACCAATGGAAACAG
Organism: Megalonaias nervosa; assembly: GCA_016617855.1. Lineage (NCBI taxonomy): Eukaryota > Metazoa > Mollusca > Bivalvia > Unionida > Unionidae > Megalonaias > Megalonaias nervosa. The sequence continues at coordinate 26,695 of JAECUM010016493.1, read as the reverse complement.
GTAAACATAATGAAGACCATAGGAAACCAGTAAATATAATAAAGATTATAGGACACAGTTAAACATTATGAAGGCCATAGGACACCAGTAAATATAATGAAGACCATAGGACACCAGCAAACATAATCAATATTCTAGGACAACAGTAAGCATAATGAAGATTAAAGGACACAAATAAACATAAAGCAACAATCCTAGGTTGAGGTCTCTCATTTTTGATTTTCTTGAAATATTAATTTCTATCTGTGGTCAGGGTTAGGGTCAGCAGTGCAATTTAGCAACTCTCGGGTTTACATTTTACTTCTTCATCTCAAAGTCCCTGATGTTTGAAGCAGATTATACAGTCTGGTCCAATCCCACCTGGGTGCCTACATTTCACTTCAGTCACACAAAGCATATATTACAGTATTCTGTGCTAAACATGGTTGCAGTGGTAAATATATTTTCCTGATAGATCCTACTGTTTCATACCTCAATTCTGCCAAATATCTTCATCAACATGGTTCAGAATTTGTGTCAGAACTCAACTAAGACCAAACTTGCCAGATCTTTTAGCAGCAAAAATAGCTGGGTCAAAAGGTCAGTATGGTGGATATGAACCATCTCAGGCTTAAAGAATTTTCAGCCCTTAAGAGAAATGCAGCAGAATTTACACATGTAGACAGCAGAGTGGAGAATTGATATAAATTATTACTGTAGACAGCAGAGTGGAGAATTGATATAAATAATTACTGTAGACAGCAGAGTGGAGAATGGATATAAATAATTACTGTAGACAGTAGAGTGGAGAATTGATATAAATAATTACTGTAGACAGTAGAGTGGAGAATTGATATAAATAATTACTGTAGACAGTACAGTAAATAATTACTGCAGACAGTAGAGAAAGAGTGGAAAATATTTAGGAAAAGTTATAAATTGTATCACAGTATGTATCATGACACAGTAAATGAAATAACATGTATTGTGATATGTATCATGACAACAAAAGAAACAAGTCATGTATCTTTATATTTATCATGACACATAGTAAATGAAAGAACTTGTATCACAGTATGTATCATAACACATAGTATATGAAAGAACTTGTATCACAGTATGTATCACAATACACAGTAAATGAAACAAATGTGCTTCGTGTTCGTATTGAATTGGACACTCGGATATTATTCCGATTAAGATAATGAACTCTTGATTCAATGCCCATTGTGATAATAAACTCTTGATTCAATGCCCATTGTGATAATAAACTCTTGATTCAATGCCCATTGTGATAATGAACTCTTGATTCAATGCCCATTGTGATTATGAATGCTTGATTCAATGCCCATTGTGATAATGAATGCTTGATTCAATGCCCATTGTGATAATGAATGCTTGATTCAATGCCCATTGTGATAATGAACTCTTGATTCAATGCCCATTGTGATTATGAATTCTTGATTCAATGCCCATTGTGATAATGAACTCTTGATTCAATGCCCATGCCAATAATGAAGCCTTGAGTCAATACCCATTGCCATAATGAACTCTTGATTCAATGCCCATTGTGATAATTAACTCTTGATTCAATGCCCATTGTGATAATGAATTCTTGATTCAATGCCCATTGTGCTAATGAACTCTTGATTCAATGCCCATTGCAATAATGAACTCATGATTCAATGCCCATTGTGATAAAGAACTCTTGATTCAATGCCCATTGTGATAATGAATTCTTGATTCAATGCCCATTGTGATAAAGGACTCTTGATTCAATGCCCATTGTGATTATGAATTCTTGATTCAATACCCATTGCGATAATGAACTCTTGATTCAATGCCCATGCCGATAAAAAAGCCTTGAGTCAATACCCATTGCGATAATGAACTCTTGATTCAATGCCCATTGCGATAATGAATTCTTGATTCAATGCCCATTGCAATAATGAACTCTTGATTCAATGCCCATTGTGATAATGAACTCTTGATTCAATGCCCATTGTGATTAAGCATGTCAAGCGCAATGGTGACTAAGACTAGTAGAAATTTCCAGACATCAGATTGATACATTGTCTCCAAAACACTAGACAGGTACATAGTCTTCCAGACACAAGACTGATACACAATCTTCCAGACACTAGATTGATACATTGTCTTCAAGTCATTAGATTGATACATAGTCTTCCAGGCACTAGACTGACACATTGTCTTTAAGACATTAGATTGATACATAGTCTTCCATACACTAGCATGATACACAGTCTTGCAGACACTAAACTGATACATAGTCTTCCAGACTAGACTGATACATTGTCTTCCAGACACTAGACTGATACACTGTCTTCCAGACACTACTACTGGTACATTGTCTTCCAGACTCTAGACTGGTACATGGTCTTCCAGACACCAGACTGATATATTGTCTTCTTAACACTATACTGATACATTGTCTTCCAGTCACTAGACTGGTACATAGTCCTCCAGACACTAGACTATTATATTGTCTTCCAGACATTAGATAGATACTGATAAATAGTTTTCCAGACACAAGACTATTATACAGTTTTCCAGACACTAGAATGATAAATAATTTTCAAGACACTAGACTTTTATATAGTTTTCCAGACACTAGACTTATAGTTTTCTAGGCTCTAGACTTTCATACAGTTTTCCAGACACTAGGCTGATGCATAGAGAGCAGGCTATATATCATATATTGGCATTCTCATACACTTCATTTAACTTTATATGGATATGTTTAATGTTTAGCACTGCTCTGATTGCTAATAATTTGCTACTTCCATAAAAAGACAGAAAAATTTGATTTGTTTGATAATTTCTATTTCTTACACCTGATCTGCATTGTGATGTACAATATTGTATGAGCTGTATTGATACATCATCTCAGTTCCATACTTGTATTTGTATCAGTACATCATCTCATTTCCAGCCCTGTATTTGTATCAATATATCATCTCAGTTCCTGGTGTGTACTTGTATCAATTCATCTCAGTTCCATACTTGTAGTTGTATCAATGCATCATCTCAGTTCCTGATTTGTACTTGTATAAATACATCATGTCAGTTCCAGACTTGTACTTATACTGATACATCATTTCAATTCCAGACTTGTACTTTCTTGTTTTAACAAGATAAAGTCAGCACAGCTAATATCTATTATATTTAGCCTTGAAATCAATATTAAAGTGTTGAGTATAAACTTACCTTGTCTAACTTCATTTGTACAAGTCACAATGTCCATAAAATCCATGAAGTACTAACATGCAAGCAAAGACCTTTGACTTGATTCTATGGTCAAGTAGATCTGCTGGTCATTCTATGGTCAAGTAGATCTTCTGGTCATTCTATGGTCAAACAGATCTGCTGGTCTAATCTTCATCATTTTCATTCAAAACCAATTACATGGTGCAAATAATGCCATTATGACAATATGGTCTTAAACTAAGTAATGGAAAAGAGTGAGAAGAATCAAGCTGTAAAATTCAACAAATAATTTATTTCCCATGAATACAAAGTAAAAATATAAAAAGGAATTTATGTTATTGTGAATTAAATCCCAAATAATCCTAGATTACTAACACAAGTCCTAAAGTTTGAAGTTCTGAATAAATTATTGATATTTCAAAATAAATCCAATGCTGCAAGTGTTGATGTGCCTGTGGTTCCCCATGTTGTTGTGATGTGCCAACAGTTCCTTGTTGAATCACAATAATACAATCCAAGAATATATCCTTATCTGAAATTTAACAATAAATCCAAGTCTCTATTTCCAAGAAAGTTATTTTTTAAGCCATTTGTATTTCCACAGAAGAATCAATTGAATTAAGCAATTTAAAAAAATATATTCCAGCCCAAATGAAATAATGGATATAACAATAATACAACTGAACCTTCTCATATTTTAAAGCACAAATAAAAATAATTTCTAGAAAAACAAGATTATATAGTCCTCTACATGACCTCAGGTCACAACTAACATTTTCAAAAAATGCTATTTTTCATTCTAGAAGGTTCCAAATGTTATAAGATAAAACCTTAGTTATGATTAGAAAGTCTAATGCTAAAAATATAATAAAGAACATAGTAAACACAATGTCCTCGACTCAGGCAAATTAGATAATAATCCTAATAATTAACCCATACTCACAGACAAAATGTAGCTATATATTAGTTGTTTATGGAACTTAAAACATCAGTGAGTCAGGTCAGGTAGAAAATGAACTTAATTTTGGAAAAGGTAAAGTCCAAAATACTATTATCCATGGCATATAATGAGATAATAAAAAACTAACAACCAAACAATGTAAATTAGGTGTACATAACAATGCTTTAGTGAAATTACAATGACAGGGCCTACATAACAATGCTTTAGTGAAATTACAATGCCAGGGCCACCATTTCAATGCTTTAGTAAATTACAATGCCAGGGCCACCATTTCAATGCTTTAGTAAATTACAATGCCAGGGCCACCATTTGTTCAAGAAAAATAGTGACAGTAAGATCTTCTTCATGACCACAATAGTCTGATGGTGTTATCATATAGGTTTGATGCAGAATTATTACAGGTCATCCAATAGGTCTGATGCAGAACTAGTATAGGTCATCCAAAACCTCAACAACAGCACTATAAGAGGTCATCCAAAAGGTCAGATGCAGAACTACTAGAGGTTATCCAAAAACAGTTACATACTGTTGTAGTATTTTTGTGAAAACACCCCCATGTTAATATGACCTTCAGTTTAGGATGATTAGCCATTTACAAATCTTCAAGAATGCCATCAAGAAAACCATTTGGAGGTTGGATATGCCATCAAATTAGCCATTTGGAGGTTGAATCTACCATAAAGGTAGCCATTTGGAGGTGGGATATGCCATAAAGGTAGCCATTTGGAGGTTGGATATGCCATCCCATTAGCCATTTGGAGGTTGATTATGCCATTAAAGTAGCCATTTGGAGGTTGGATATGCCATAAAGGTAGCCATTTGGAGGTTGGATATGCCATCATATTAGCCATTTGGAGGTTGGCTATGCCATTAAGGTAGCCATTTGGAGGTTGGATATGCCATCACATTAGCCATTTGGAGGTTGGATATGCCATCACATTAGCCATTTGGAGGTTGGCTATGCCATTAAGGTAGCCATTTGGAGGTTGGATATGCCATAAAGGTAGCCATTTGGAGGTTGGATATGCCATCAAATTAGCCATTTGGAGGTTGAATCTGCCATAAAGGTAGCCATTTGGAGGTTGGATCAGCATGTTTTTTAATATAGTAACAACTATACATTGCAAGTTGGAAGTGTTTTCTGTTTATTAATATATCAACATGACCTTCACTTCAGTTCTGTAGCATGAGTTTTTTCATTAGCCACTGTGGCATCCATTTTAACAGGTCATGTCAGCACCACTAGAAGTGAGAACCAATTAATACAGCAAGATGTGTTTTAATGAGGACCAATTAATACAGCAAGAAGTGTTTTAATGAGGACCAATTAATACAGCAAGAAGTGTTTTAATGAGGACCAATTTATACAGCAAGATGTGTCTCAGTGAGGAGGAATTAATAAGCAAGAAGTGAGGACCAATTAATAAAACAAGACGTGTTTCAGAGAGGACCAATTAATATAGCAAGAAGTGAGGACCAATTAATATAGAAAGAAGTGTTTGAGTGAGGACCAATTAAGATAGCAAGAAGTGAGGACCAATTAATACAGCATGAAGTGTTTGAATGACGGCCAATTAATATAGCAAGAAGAGTTGCACTGAGGACCAATTAATATAGAAAGAAGTGTTTGAGTGAAAACTGCATCTTGACACTAATATCCTTTAGTAGTATCAATGTTTTTAAGACTGCCACCATGTTTGTTTTATCTGATCAATGCCATTTTTACTTAGGATCAACTAGGTCTTTAAGTATAAATATCATCTTAATTTAATTAAGTCTTTTCGTATAAATCTCATCTTAATGTAATTAAGTCTTTTCGTATAAATCCTGTCCTAATATAACTATCTGTTCAGGATGAGCAGCAATAACAAGGTTTTCAAGATGGCCACCATCATGGCCATATTGGCAGTCTCATCTGCATCATGGCAATATTGGCAGTCTCATCTGCATCATGGCCATGTTGGCAGTCTCATCTGCATCATGGCCATATTGGCAGTTTCATCTGCATCAGATTCATTTAAGACCAAATAGACTTCGTAAGATGTCATTTAGTGAAAACATTTCACAGTACTTTTGGATTGTTTGAATTATTCCCTATGTAAACTTTAAAAAAATTTTAAGCAGTTAAATATTCTAAAATTTCACAAGTAACTATCCTTAAGTCTTCTAATAAAACTCCTTGTTGAAATGACCATCCAGCTAGGAGAAGTAGTGATAATAACATATTCATGATGGCCACCATAGCAGCAGCTATGTTGAATGCTAGATACCATTTTCAGCTAAAATAAACCAGACATTAGAGGAAGTCTTTCTGTGAAAACCCTTGTTTTCTACCACTAATCGTTCAGATATAACTAACAAGGTTTTCAAGATGGTTACTATGGTAACCATACTGTATGATTGTGGTGCACCAGTTTCATATCAGACCCACAGTATGTAACTAATATAATATATACAGTATGTAAGTAATATACTATGTACCGGATGTAACTAATATATACAGTATGTACTAATATACTATATACGGTATGTAACTAACATACTATATACAGGATGTAACTAATATAATATATACAGTATGTTACTAATATACTATATACAGTATGTAACTAATATACTATATACAGTATGTAACTAACATACTATATACAGCATGTAACTAATATAATATATACAGAATGTTACTAATATACTATGTACAGTATGTAACTAATACACTATAAACAGGATGTAACTAATATAACAAATACAATATGTCACTAAAATACTATATACAGTATTCATGACTTTCCTCCAAGCAGTTTGGAGGAGTAGTTATATGAAACAAATGCTAATGGCAGGCAGATGGACAGATTAGGGATGATGGATGCAAGTCCATGATCGCTTACTAGGTTCATTTGGTCTTCAAATGGTAGGCCCATTGCTTACTAAGCTTATATCATCTTCAAATGGTAGGCCCATTGCTTACTAGGCTCATTTGGTCTTCAAATGGTAGGCCCATTGCTTACTGGGCTCATTTGGTCTTCAAATGGTAGGCCCATTGCTTACTAGGCTTATTTGGTCTTCAAATGGTAGGCCCATTGCTTACTGGGCTTGGTCTTCAAATGGTAGGCCCATTGCTTACTAAGTTTATTTGGTCTTTATTCTGTAGGCCCATTGCTTACTAAGCTTATTTGGTCTTCAAATGGTAGGCCCATTGCTTACTAAGCTTATTTGGTCTTCAAATGGTAGGCCCATTGTTTACTAAGCTTATTTGGTCTTTATTCTGTAGACCTATTGCTTACTAGGCTTATTTAGTCTTTATTCTGTAGACCTATTGCTTACTAGGCTTATTTGGTCTTTATTCTGTAGACCTATTGCTTACTATGCTTATCTGGTCTTTATTTTGTAGACCTATTGCTTACTAGGCTTATTTGGTCTTCAAATGGTAGGCCTATTGCTTACTAAGCTTATTTGGTCTTCAGATGGTAGACCTGTTGCTAACTAAGTTAATTTGGTCTTCAATTGCTAGAGTTACACAATACTCTAAATGTTAGATTTAAATTTATACATAAATACAACTTATAGTTAATAACTTTTTCCCAGAAAGAAGGAGTTTTAAAACAACAAAAACAAAAATAAATGCTTGTACTCAACTGTGAAATGCTTGCATTCAACTGACAAATGCTTGCAGAAATGCTTGTACTCAACAAACAAATGCTTGTACTCAACTGAAAAATGCTTGTATTCAACTGTCAAATGCTTGTACTCAACTGTCAAATGCTTGTACCCAAACTGACAGAAGTTTGTACTTAAATGTCAAATGATTATACTCAATTGACAAATAAAATTCTGATGTAATAGTTTTAGTGTCAGACCAGCAAAATCTGACCTATGTGTAATATAAAAATTTAATATTTTTCATTTAGATTTTATGTCTTTTAAAGAGTATTATGGTAAATTCACCAACTAATCTGTAAAAAAGTAAAGACTTACACCAGTTACCATATATAGTCATTTACAAATTGGATCCAAATGCAAGCTGTGCAGACCCAAACATGCCAGTGTGTAATGCATCAACAAATCTAGGTAAATGCAGTTTGTAAGGACTAATTAGTAGAACAAACAACACAGACCCTGATCTGACCGCACATTAGGCAATGGCTTGTCTAAGTTGATGTTGTTTGCAATTTGAGAAGACTTATACATGAGTATAAAAGGTGCTCCTACAACAGCTGACAGCGGTCCTTACTTGTGTGAAGAAGTAATTTACTGTTTGACAAAGTTTTTAAATATTCTACAGTACACTAATACAAAGTAGTTTGGATTTGTATATAAGAATCACATAATTATATGTAATAACAATGTCATAATTATATGTAATAACAATGACACAATTATGTGTATTAACAATGACATAATTATATGTAATAACTATGACACAATTATGTGTATTAACAATGACATAATTATATGTAATAACAATGACAATTATGTTATTACAATGACATAATTATGTTATAACAATGACATAATTATGTTCAATTTATGTATCAGTACAGAAAAAGAAGTACAAATATTACAAATATGAATGTGTCTAATGTTTAGCCAGCTCATCATCAGATTCCTAATAAAGCACACACACCGACTGTATCTAGGATTGAGTAAATTTGGGTACTGTCCTCCCTAAAGGCTGAGAAAAGGAGGTAAATAAGGGGAAAATGGGGAATATGATTCTATTTGGGGCAATTATCACAAATAAACAAGGGAGACTCTGATTCTATTTGGGGCAATAGCATACAAAAAACAAGGAGGAATTCAATTCTATTTGGGGCAATAGCACATAAAAACAATAGGGAATCACATTTTGTTGGGGCAATAGCACATAAAAACAATAGGAAATCTGATTCTATTTGGGATAATAGCACATACAAACAATGGGGAATCTAATTCTATTTGGAGCAATAGCACTTAAAAACAAGGAGGAATCTGATTCTGTTTGGGCTAAAAGGACATAACAAAAATGGGGAATCTAATTCTAGTTGGGGCAATAACACATAAAAAAAACAATGTGGAATCTAATTCTATTTGGGGCGATATCATATAAAAACAAAAGCATTACAAGAGTGAGTGTTATCATCCCTTTTTAACAATATAAAAATGAAAATCCATATTCAATATTATTAGACTGGTGTTACAATATAAACATGAAAATCCATATTCATTTTTTAGACTGGTGTTACAATATAAAAATGAAAATCCACAATCATTTTTTAAACTGATGTTACAATATAAAAATGAAAATGCATAATCATTTTTCTTAGATTGGTGTTACAATCTAAAAATAAAAATCGATAATCATTTTCTTAGACTGATGTTACAATAAAACAATAAAATCCGTAATCATTTTCTTAGATTGGTGTTACAATATAAAAATGAAAATTCATATTCATTTTTCTAAGATTGGTGTTACAATATAAAAATAAAAATCCATAATCATTTTTCTTAGATTGGTGTTACAATACTAAAAATAAAAACCCATAATCATTTTTCATAGATTGGTGTTACAATATAAAAATAAAAATCCATAACCATTTTCTTAGATTGGTGATACAATATAAAAATAAAAATCCATGATCATTTTCTTACATTGGTGTTACAATATAAAAATAAAAATCCATATTCATTTTTCTTAGATTGGTGTTACAATATAAAAATAAAAATCCATCATCATTTTCTTAGATTAGTATTACAATATAAAAATAAAAATCCATATTCATTTTTCTTAGATTGGTGTTACAATATAAAAATAAAAATCCATAATCATTTTTCTTAGATTGGTGTTACAGTACTAAAAAAAAAATCCATAATCATTTTTCTTAGATTGGTGTTACAATATAAAAATAAAAATCCATATTCATTTTTCTTAGATTGGTGTTACAATATAAAAATAAAAATCCATCATCATTTTCTTAGATTTGTGTTACAATATAAAAATAAAAATCCATCATCATTTTCTTAGATTAGTATTACAATATAAAAATAAAAATCCATATTCATTTTTCTTAGATTGGTGTTACAATATGAAAATAAAAATCCATAATCATTTTTCTTAGATTGGTGTTACAGTACTAAAAATAAAAATCCATAATCATTTTTCTTAGATTGGTGTTACAATACAAGAATAAAAATCAATATTCATTTTTCTTAGACTGGTGTTACAATATAAAAATAAAAATCAATAATCATTTTCTTAGATTGGTGTTACAATATAAAACTAAAAATCCATAATCATTTTCTTAGATTAGTATTACAATATAAAAATATAAATCCATATTTTTGTTTTTCTTAGATTAGTGTTACAATATAAAAATAAAAATCCATAATCATTTTTCTTATATTGGTGTTTTCAATATAAAAATAAAAAGCCATATTGACATTTGTTCATGTTTTAAAGTGGAGGTGAGAGGTATTAGACTACAAAGGAAAACCTGGCTGCATTTCCACTATACAGTCTATCACTCATTTCTACTATAGTCTATCACTCATTTCCACTAATCACTCATTTCCACTATACAGTCTATTACTCATTTCCACTATACAGTCTATCACTCATTTCCACTATACAGTCTATCACTCATTTCCACTATACAGTCTATCACTCATTTCCACTATACAATCTATCACTCATTTCCACTACACAGTCTATCACTCATTTCCACTACACAGTCTATCACTCATTTCCACTATACAGTCTATCACTCATTTCCACTATACAGTCTATCACTCATTTCTCTATCCTTAAGTTTTGAAACTACATGGAATGTCTGAACTTTGCTGTCACATGAAAGTATAATTGAAATGAAGAATGTCCAACCATACATCCAGTACAGACTTGTTCTTTGATAGCATAAAAACAATTGTTAGCTTGTATGATGTGCCAACATTACAATCTTTGGTGTCTGTGTCTTTTGTGTCTATGTCTTTAGTGCCTGTGTCTTTAGTGTCTATGTCTATGTCTTTAGTGTATATGTCTTTAGTGTCTGTGTCTTTAGTGTCTATATCTTTAGTGTCTGTGTCTTTAGTGTCTGTGTCTTCAGTGTCTATGTCTTTAGTGTCTGTGTCTTTAGCGTCTGTGTCTGTAGTGTCTGTGTCTTTAATGTCTGTGTCAGTCATTAAAATAACAATATAGCAAAAAATGTAGTTTAAGATCTGCTGGCACATCATATGATGGAAGTCCAACAATATAAGAGGTGACCCTGATGTAGACGTCCCACTGCCATAACAGTCTGTGCTATGGAGGTGAGTTTCAACAGAATCAGCAAGAAAAATGGAGTCCAAATTTTCAAGAATACTTTGTAGCCTATGCTGACAATGTTACATAACTTTGTGTCTTTTTGCTTTATTCAACTATACATACTTGGATACCTTTTTCCTCATGATTAAATCCAGGCATAATTGGGCACCATCATTAAATCCAGGTACAATTGGCCACCATCATTAAATCCGGGCACAATTGGGCACCATCATTAAATCCAGGCACAGTTGGCCACCATCATTAAATCCAGGCACAATTGCCACCATCATTAAATCCAGGCACTAATACCATCACTGTTCAACTAACTGCACTGGTGGTCCACAACAGCCACACTGTATGGTAGCAAAACAACCACACAGTGCAGAGGCAAAACAGGCACAGTGTACAGTAGCAAAACAGCCACAGTGTATGGTAGCAAAACAGCCACACTGTCTGGTAGCAAAACAGCCACTGTATGGTAGCAAAACATGTAACATCTTTTCTTCGAAATAAAGTGTACTTAAATCATAGAAGTTTGCATCCAGTCATTTTTGTATGATTATACCTTAAGAGGTTAGAAAAAATGTACATAAAATAGTTCTAGTGGGATTTTACAATCACCCAACCCCAACTGAACCCAAAGGCCAAGGAGTCATTTTTATCATAATAATATTACAAAGAAAAAGAATCTTATTCAAAGAAAGAAACGGAAATGGAAGGAAGTTAAGCTCATAATTCAAACAAGATGACTGGATACACATGTTATAAGTAATAATTAACAATTCAAAAGTTAGGCTTATAATTCAAACAAGATGACTGGATACACGTTATAAGTAATAATTAACAATTCAAAAGTTAGGCTCATAATTCAAACAAGATGACTGCACGTGTTATAAGTAATAATTAACAATTCAAAAGTTAGGCTCATAATTCAAACAAGATGACTGCATGTGTTATAAGTAATAATTAACAATTCAAACAAGATGACTGCATACACATGTTATAAGTAATAATTGAAACTGTTACACAAATGATGCCTTGGGTGCGTTCCTTTCAAACCTTTCTCATCAAGTTCAATAAAACCTGGCTTGTATTAATTAACAACTCCTCTGTAGAAATATTGCATATGAATTCTGCACCATCACCACGCCAAACCACAAAAAGAAATGATGAATTTGACTTCATATGTACTATGGTATTTTATGTTACAAGGTCATTTTACAAAAACATGACAATACAATATAATGTGTCAACGTGCATCAATATTAATTTTATTACAACAAAAACTATGCAACAGTGACTGCAAACAAAAAATTGAAAAAATATCTGATTAAAATTAATTGTATGTTAAAGGATTTAATTTTTATTGACTATTCTAATTTTAAAGAAATTTACTGACTCCTAATAAATATGTGTCCTTATTTACCTTTAGGCTGTGTAGCAACTTTAAAGTGGTTCATGATATGGTACCATGTATCCACACTAAATATTGCTACATTTATAGTGATCTATGATGTTGCCACCTTTGTATTGTGATTAGAAATAGGTATCCACACTAAATATTACTACATTTATGGTGGACATGTTGCCACTTTTGTATTGTGATTAGAAATAAGTATCCACACTAAATATTACTACATTTATGATGGTCGTGTCACCACCTTTGTATTGTGATTAGAAATATGTATCCACACTAAATATTACTACATTTATGGTGGTCATGTCACAACCTTTGTATTGTGATTGGAAATAAGTATCCACACTGAATAAGTAATACATTTATGGTGGTCACGTTACCACCTTTGTATTGTGATTGGGAATATGTATCCACACTGAATAAGTAATACATTGAAGGTGGTCATGTCACAACCCTGTATTAATATATGCATGTCACAACCCTGTATTAATATATGCATGTCACAACCCTGTATTTATATATACATGTCACAATCCTGTATTAATATATGCATATCACAACCCTGTATTAATATATACATGTCACAACCCTGTATTTATATATACATGTCACAATCCTGTATTAATATATGCATGTCACAACCCTGTATTTATATATACATTTCACAATCCTGTATTAATATATGCATATCACAACCCTGTATTAATTATGCAAATCTAAATCAATGTCATTCTGCTAAAGTATCCTGACAATGGCTGGCAGATAAAATTATTTATTAAAATAAAATTGATTTTAAACAATTTTCACACAACCATTCTTTTATTGATTTTTTTAAATTGATTTTTTAAAAAAATTGATTTGTCATGTCTTTGGTCTTGGTCTAAAATTGAGTATGAAACCATTATGACTTGAAGACTGAGTATGAAACCAAAATCAATATTGAAAATTGAATATGAAACCATTATGGTTGTTGAAAACTGAGTATGAAACCATTATGACTGTTGAAGACTGAGTATGAAACCATTAAGAGTGTTGAAAACTGAGTATGAAACCATTATGACTGTTGAAAACTGAGTATGAAACCATTATGACTGTTGAAGACTGAGTATGAAACCATTAAGAGTATTGAAAACTGAGTATGAAACCATTATGACTATTGAAAACTGAGTATGAAACCATTATGACTGTTGAAGACTGAGTATGAAACCATTATGAATATTGAAAATTGAATATGAAACCATTATCACTGTTGAAGACTGAATATGAAACCATTATGACTGTTGAAGACTGAATATGAAACCATTATGACTGTTGAAGACTGAGTATGAAACCATTATGACTATTGAAAACTGAGTATGAAACCATTATGACTGTTGAAGACTGAGTATGAAACCATTATGAATATTGAAAATTGAATATGAAACCATTATGACTGTTCAAGACTGAATACGAAACCATTATGATTGTTGAAGACTGAGTATGAAACCATTATGACTGTTGAAAACTGAATATGAAACCATTATGACTGTTGAAAACTGAGTATGAAACCATTATGACTGTTGAAGACTGAGTATGAAACCATTATGAATATTGAAAATTGAATATGAAACCATTATGACTGTTCAAGACTGAATATGTAACCATTATGATTGTTGAAGACTGAGTGTGAAACCATTATGATTGTTGAAAACTGAGTATGAAACCATTATGACTATTGAAAACTGAGTATGAAACCATTATGACTGTTGAAAACTGAGTATGAAACCATTATGACTGTTGAAGACTGAGTATGAAACCATTATGATTGTTGAAGACTGAGTGTGAAACCATTATGAATGTTGAAGACTGAATATGAATCCATTATGAGTATTGAAAATTGAATATGAAACCATTATGACTGTTGAAGACTGAATATGAAACCATTATGACTGTTGAAGACTTAATATGAAACCATTATGATTGTTGAAGATTGAGTATGAAACCATTATGATTGTTGAAGACTGAGTATGAAACCATTATGATTGTTGAAGACTGAATATAAATCCATTATAAGTATTGAAAATTGAATACGAAACCATTATGACTGTTGAAGACTGAGTATGAAACCATTATGATTGTTGAAAACTGAGTGTGAAACTAATATGAATATTGAAAATTGAATATGAAACCATTATGACTGTTGAAGACTGAATATGAAAACATTATGATTGTTGAAGACTGAGTGAAACCATTATGATTGTTGAAAACTGAGTATGAAACCATTATGACTGTTGAAAACTGAGTATGAAACCATTATGACTGTTGAAAACTGAGTATGAAACCATTATGACTGTGGAAGACTGAGTATGAAACTATTATGAATATTGAAAATTGAATATGAAACCATTATGATTGTTGAAGACTGAGTATGAAGCCATTATGACTGTTGAAGACTGAGTATGAAACCATTATGATTGTTGAAGACTGAGTATGAAACCATTATGATTGTTGAAGACTGAATATGAATCCATTATGAGTATTGAAAATTGAATATGAAACCATTATGACTGTTGAAGACTGAATATGAAACCATTAAGATTGTTGAAAACTGAGTGTGAAACCAATATGAATATTGAAAATTGAATATGAAACCATTGTGACTGTTTATGACTGAGTGTGACACCATTATGACTTGAAGACTGAGTATGAAACCATTATGACTGTTGAAGACTGGTTTTGAAACCATTATGAGTGTTGAAAATTGAGTATGAAACCATTAAGAGTGTTGAAAACCTAATGACCCATACTGTTCTAATAATTAAGGCTGATCTAATAATCCACACTTATCTATTGATTCATACTGATCTAATGACCCATTCTGTACTAATTCATACTGATCTAACAATACATACTGATATTATGATTCATATTAATCTATTGATTTATACTTTTTAATGATTCATACTGATCTAATGATCCATAATTTAATGATCTATACTGATTTAATGATCCATACTGATCAATTGATTCAGACTGATCTCATGATCCATAAGGATATAAATGATTCATACTGATGT
Organism: Megalonaias nervosa; assembly: GCA_016617855.1. Taxonomy (NCBI): domain Eukaryota; kingdom Metazoa; phylum Mollusca; class Bivalvia; order Unionida; family Unionidae; genus Megalonaias; species Megalonaias nervosa. The sequence continues at coordinate 10,778 of JAECUM010016493.1, read as the reverse complement.
AAATGATTCATACCAATCTAATTATCCATGCTGATTTAATGATCTATGCTGATTGAATGATCCATACTGATCAATTGATTCATACTGATCTCATGATCCATAATGATCAAAATGATTCATACTAATTGAAATGTCTGATACTTGTCTAAATGATTCATACTGATCTAAATGATAATCTTGTATACAAGTGTGAACTCAGTATGATAAAGATGATATTCACAATACAACTGAACAAATGATTTGTTTAAAAATTCAAAGTCCACCCACTCCCCTCCACCTACTGCTGTTTGTCCCCATTCTTCGGCTGAGACACAATTCATCTTCTTACAATTAAAATAAAATATGCATTAAATATTAACATAAACCTACTCATTCTGACTACATTTTTAAAACTAGAAGACAAGAAAGATAACTCTTACCCATGATATTTATCTCTGATGAAAACCTTTATCATATCCAAGAATTTGTGAACACAAAGAAATATTCGAGTCCTGCTATCATGTTGTGCATCAGGGGACATAAGGGTAAAATATAGAAATCTTTGTCAGAATTTGCTAGTGTGATATTATTTACCGTATATAACAATAAACTACATCCCCACACCCATTCAAGACTGTGCTTTTTCTTTCTTTGCTGTTAACTTATCAATCACACCCAAATATCACCAACACAAGTCCTAAAGTAAAATCTAGTTTTAATATACTTGATTGGTCAATTTTAAATTTGAATTAGACTTCAGCCAATCAGACTTAGACTTCAGCCAATCAGACTCAGACTTCAACCAATCAGACTTAGACTTCAGCCAATCAGACTTAGACTTCAGCCAATCAGACTTAGACTTAGACTTCAGCCAATCAGACTTAGACTTCAGCCAACCAGACTCATACTTCAGCCAATCAGACTGCTGGATTCTGTAGATAAGCTTAGGTGCTGACTAAAGTTCTCTTCACTAAATTCAAGCCAGGATTTCAACAAAAAGATCTTAAGTTAAATTTAGACATAAAACATTTGATTAGTCCTTATTAAATTCTGACTTAAATTTCAGCCAGTCAGATTTCTAGATTTCTAGATTCTAAAGTTAAAATTAAGTATAGACTTAAGTTGTTTTGGTGAAATTCAGGCCAGGATAGGATTTTTTTAAAAGTGTATAGGAAGTTATTCATCTTTAGTTTTAGTTTGTCAGCACTTACAACTTAACCTGTACACTGCAGTGCTTATAAATTAACCTGTACACTTCATGAGATCCGCTCGAAAAGAACACCAGTCATGCTTACTAATTAACCTGTACACTGCATGAGATCATCTCAAACAGAACACCAACCATGCTAACTAATTAATATGTATATTGCAAAAGATCAAATTGAAACAAACACCATCCATGCTTACTAATCAACATGTATACTGCATGAGATCAGATTGAAACAAACACCATCCATGCTTACTAATCAACATGTATACTGCATGAGATCAGTTTGATAAAGAACACCAGCAATGCTTACTAATTGACCTGTAGACAAGCATAAGCCCAGCTTGAAAAGAACACCATCCATGTTTACTAATTAACCTGTGTGCTGCAAAGGACCAGCTCAAAAGGGACACTAGCCATGACAGTACTTATAAATTAACAAGCTTACTGCATAATACCATCTTGGATAGAACACCAGTACCATGGTTTATCAAGAAGACTGAATCAAAAACTGAGAATAGATACGGTAGATAAAAAGCTTCTTGACAATAACCTTATCGGCCCTTGACACTGGATAAACAAGAGTTTAAGACCATTAAACTGAAGAAGATGATATATGGCTGAGCTAGGAAGTGTAATCAATAGCAGAGTGACAGAAAACTTGTCACTTTGATGACCGATAAAAATGGACTTGAAATATCTCCTTCTGGAGATATCTGAATTTTTTAGTTGTCATTGCTAAACAAAATGTACAGTAGATATGTTTAATAAAAACAAATGTACAGTATATATGTTTAATAAAAACAAAATGTACAATACATATGTTTAATAAAAACAAACAGAAGCAAATAAGACACAGTTGTTTGATTCATAAGTAATGCAATAGCTTGTCTTAACTTCATGGTAATAATCACATTTCATTCATTTTTACAAAACTTTCTAAATTTCCAATCACATTTTCCTTAACATTTTCACATCTTTTTTGTCATCATACACCAACTGAAATTCCATTCTGGATACAAATTTATGGTGTCTTGATGTCATGTGCATATTAATCTTATCATAGTGACATTATGGTGATGCATTATTGAATAATGTTATCATAGTGACAATATGGTGATGCATCATTGTATAATGTTATCATAGTGACATTATGGTGATGCATTATTGTATAATGTTATCAGTGACATTATGGTGATGCATTATTGTATAATGTTATCATAGTGACAGTATGGTGATGCATTACTGTATAATGTTATCATAGTGACAATATGGTGATGCATTACTGTATAATATTATCATAGTGACAATATGGTGATGCATTATTGTATAATATTATCATAGTGACAATATGGTGATGCATTATTGTATAATGTTACATAATGACATTATGGTTTTGCATTATTGTATAATGTTATCAAAATGACAATATGGTTATGTATTATTGTACAGTAATGTTATTATAATGACATTATGGTATTTATTAATGTATAGTAATGACATCACTGTGACATTATTGTGATGCATTATTGTAATGTTATTACAGTGACATTATGGTGTTGTATTATTGTCCATACATATGTGTCCATATTCTTTCTATTAGGCCATGCATATGTGTCTATATTCATTCTATTAGGCCATGCATATGTGTCTATTTTATATATTAATCATGTCTCCAGGAATGCTATCCCCATCTTAACTCTATTTTATGTTTTCATGGTTTGCATTTGCATGTCCCACAAATTCCTTCAAGCTTTCTAATTTCTCTATCCACAATCCAAATCCATCAGTAATAAATCGTTACAGAAAATCATGTCTACAGAGTTTGCAAGGCTTATCAATAAAACAAGAAGCATAGACCCTGATCTACCAGCTCATTATGCAATAGCAGACCAGGGTCTATCTTCTTTACATTGTCACATGTATGTAAAGAGCAAATTCTTGCCACAAAAGCGAAGTCATTTAGTCAAATATTAATGTTATGTGTTACATGTAGGCTCGTACAAAAGTAACAAAAGAAAAGAGTGAAGTCAACAAGCTTTGTAAATTTAACAAAATAATTTATTTCCTTAGAAAACACAGTAAAAATATGAAATAGGACTTATGGTTTGTGAATATAATCCAAAAATTAATCCTAGAATTCAAAAATATAAGTTCTATCACTAAAAGTTCTAACTGAATCCAAGTTCAAATCTCAATGAAGTTCCAATATGAAAGGCGATGATGTCCTCTATAACCAGTTTGTGTTGATGTGTCAACAATTCCTTGTTGAGTCACTAAGAATATAATTCCGGCTTTTGAATTCCGAATAATTTAGTGAATGTCTTTGTCCAAGAATTTTGTTGAAGAAGAATATTTTCCAGGGTGGATAAATTATTTTAAATACAAAAATCAACTCAGATGGCAACAGCAAGACAAATACCTTGAGCCCAAAGGTATATAATTACGACTGATCAAATCCACTATAAATCGTCTGTTTTAACCCGCGATTTTAGATCACATGATGGCCCACGTGGTCACTTAACTTGAACAGCACAGTAAAAAAAATGCCAATTTGCACATAGGCTAGAATAGCCCTATCTAAGAATCAGATTCACACACTGGAAATAAATTTAAAAATAAAACTGTTTACAACAGACTAACATGTGGGTTGAATATGACCTTGGTAATGACCAATCATTTTCATTCAGTGCTTACAAAATCAGAACCAAGGTCAAGAACTAGGTTAGCTAAAAATAAAATGTAGCAATCGAACTGCTTTGTTATCAGGTCAAAACAGAAAACTGAACCTTCCAAAAAAAACCCGTCAAATCCAGTGAATAAAGTTATCATTACAATAATGTAATGAAATAAAAATAAAATAAAAGAGAATTTAAAACTAACAAACAAGCAAATTAAATTACATATACGTACCGTATGGTCTGTGGGAACTGAATTAGTTGTCTGTGCCCACATGATATACCCTATATATACTCACTCTTAAGTCCATATGATATACCCTATATATACTCACTCTTAAGTCCATATGATATACCCTATATATACTCACTCTTAAGTCCATATGATATACCCTATATATACTCACTCTTAAGCCCATATGATATACCATATATATACTCACTCTTAAGCCCATATGATATACCCTATATATACTCACTCTTAAGTCCATATGACATACCCTATATATACTCACTCTTAAGCCCATATGATATACCCTATATATATTCATTCCTAAATTCATATGATATACCCTATATATACTCACTCTTAAGTCCATATGATATACCCTATATATACTCATTCCTAAATCTATATGATATACCCTATATATACTCACTCTTAGCCCATATGATATACCCCATATATACTCACTCTTAAATCTATGATATACCATATATATACTCACTTTTAAGTCCAAGATATACCCTATATATACTCACTCTAAAGTCCATATGATATACCCTATACCCGTACTCACTCTAAAGTCCATATGATATACCCTATATATACTCACTCTTAAGTCCATATGATATGCCCTATTAATACTCATTCTTATGTGCATATGATATACCTTATATATACTCACTCTTAAGTCCATAATATACCCTATATATACTCACTCTTAAGTCCATATGATATACCCCATATATACTCATTCTTAAGTCCATATGATACACCCTATATATACTCACTCTTAAGTCCATAGCTGCAGCTGCCCCCTCCCCAGTTATATAGTAAGTACCTTACACACGATGAATTTGATGTGTTAATTTTAATTGTCCAAGTTTTAACGATCTTATACTGTAACTAAAGTGGGATGATTAAGCTTACACTATAAATCACTGATAAACTCTATGCTGACACTAGAACACTATGCTGACACTTGAACACTATGCTGACACTAGAACACTATGCTGACACTAGAGAACTTGTTGATAAAAATCGGAAGTGTTGACACTGAAGTCTGCTACTAAAAGGGAGGAAAACTTTGAGTGGGATGCCAACATGATATTATTAGAGGGTCAGTAGACATAAAACACTCAACAAATGAGAAAATATTTAGTGGACTTGAGAAATTACATAAAATTCAAACGGAAACAACTGCTGTCTTAAAAATCATAGGATGATTCACAGTTGTATAAAGCTACATGTCCTTAACACATTAACACATGTTAATAAATCCAAAATTTTTCCAAAACTTGGATTTGGTCTGAATATTATTCACAACATCCTCTTTGGCTGAGATGCTGGTGCATGTGACATGTGTCAAACATGTGATTAAAGGATCATGAATATAATTACATTTGTAATATTCAAAATTAATTTGGGACAAATACTACTGTCTTGTAAATAAATGAATAATAATTTTTTCAAGTATTTTGTCATGAAAAATGAAAACATGCTGTTCATATCAATTATTTCCTACAAAGATTACTTGGGAATTTCCATACATTTCATACTAATGGAAACTGTAACCACAGTACCAGTACAGCAAAAAAGTACAATGGTACTTACCACCAGATAAAACTACAATAAACCGATATACTGGTAATACCTTGTACTTCTATAGTACATACAGGGTTTAATGGCCACTAAGGACTATTGTTGTTATGGAGTACATTTAGGCATCCAAAGATGGCATATACGATAAATATATCATTAAAAAAGGGTAAAAATCATAAAATACAAAGTTAAGTCAACAAATAAACCACTTGTTAGAAAGTCAAAGACTATTTCTGCTTGAATATCAGCATGAAACACATCACACTGGACACATCACATGAAACACATCACATGGGACACAACATACGGAATGCATCTCGCTGGACACATCACGTGAGACACATCACATGGAACACATCATATGGTCACAACATATGGAACACATCACACTGTATACATCACATGGGACACATCACATGGGATACAACACATGAAATACATCACATGGAACACATCACATGGGACACAACACATGGGACACAACACATAGAACACATCTTGCTGGACACATCATATGGGACACATCACATGGAACACATCACACTGTACACATCACATGGGACACATCACACTGTACACATCATATGAGACACATCACATGAAACACAACACATGAAACACATCACATGGAACACATCACATGGAATACATCACATGGGACACAACACATAGAAAACATCTTGTTGGACACATCATATGGGGCACATCACATGGAACACATCACACTGTACACATCACATGGGACACAACACGTGAAACACATCACATGGGACACATAACATGAAACACATCTCACTGGACACATCATGTGGGACACATCACACTAGACATATCACATGGGACATATCTCATGGGATGCATCACAAGGGACAGAACACATGAAACACATCACATGAAACACAAAAGAAGGGACACAACACATGTAACACATCTCACTGGATACATCACACTAGACACATCACATGGGACACAACACATGAAACACATCACATGAAACACATCACATGGGGCACATCACATGGGACACAACACATGAAATGCATCACATGAAACACATCACGTGGGACAGATCACATGAAACACATCACACTGGACACATCACATGGGAAATATTACATGAGACACATCAGATGGAACACATCACACTGGACACATCACATGGGAAACATCACACATAACACAACACATGGAACACATTACATGGGACATATTAAATGGGACACATCATGAGGCAAAAGGGTCACCTTCATTAGTCAGTCTAATTACAAGAATGAAGACATATTGGTATTATTCTATATACTGACCACACAGAAAGCAATATGTCACAGAACATGTGAACAATCACTGGAGCAAGCCCATGGAAACCAGTGTGTAATGGAAAATGTAAACAATCACTGGAGCAAGTCCATAGAAGGCCAATATGTCATGGAAAATGTAAACAATCACTGGAGCAAGCCCGCAGAAGACCAATGTGTCATGGAAAATGTAAATAATCACTGGAGCAAACTTACAGTTAAAATTCAGCAGAAATGTTGGCAGACTGATGAAAAACACAAAAGTTTGAGATCTGATACACAAATTGGATGATCATGCACATTAAAGTAATAACATGATGAGGTAAATATAAAATTAAAGTAATAACATGACCAGGCAAATATAAAATTTAAATACCATCATGACCAGGTAAATATAAAATAACATGACCAGGTAAATAATTAGCAAGATTGTAATGGTCACCTTGGGTGACCTGTTCCTCGATTTTGCCCCAAAACAACAATTTCTTATGTTTGTACTTGTTCCAGGGCAATGCTATTGTTTGCCATAACACCTTAAGATGATCTTGGAACAAAAGCATGGAGGATCAATGTTCTCCATGTTCCACTATCTTAGTCCATGTCTATCTGAGAACAAGGCTACTGTCAGTTGTCAAACAACATTCTTGACATTAAGTTTACTGTCAGAGAAGAACTAAATGAACATTGTTGTCATGTCAAGCCTTGATCAAGGACACAGTGATATAATAATAGTTCTCGACCAATGAGGACTAATTGCCTAATACTTGGTTTTCATGCAGTAATATGACCAGGCCTTGGTAGAACTCCCTCAGTAAAATTCCCATCAGTATATTAAGATTCCCTCATCAAACAGGTCACTTTTATGACTCTCATAAACAGTGTTATAAAATAGGAAGAATGTACTCACTTTGGTCTCTTGTCTCTACTGTGACTACTGGAAATGGTTGGACTGCGTATCACATGACCGTACTGCCCAAGCTTTAACCCCAGAGACTGGGGTGTCTGCAACACATCCACACTCATCATGAAGCCATTTGTTTGTCTGTCTGTCAGTGGCACAATTCTTCAATCTGAAATTAAAAGATATCCACTATGTATTTATTATATTTATTTTAATATAACTTGGATTTTTCCCAAATTATCAACACTAAGCTACAGTGTACTTGATACAGTGTATTTGATACAGTGTACTTGATACAATGTACTTGATACAGTGTACATGATACAGTGTACATGACACAGTGTACTTGATACAGTGTACATGATACAGTGTACCTGATACAGTGTACTTGATAAAAAGCCAAACAATCAGAGTGACAGTCACTGGATTCAGGGTCATTTCAAAAAGTAGAACTCGCAGGAATGATTCTAAATCTGTGCTGAAAAATAAACCAATGGACATGTCTGTTCTAATGCTCCCATCAGGTCCTAGTGCTTACTGCTCCAGTGGCCTTGATGTGGGAGGTCGTGGGTTCAAACCCCAGCAGAGTCATACCAAAAACATAAAAATGGTACCAACAGCTACCTCGCTAGCCACTCAGCATTAAGAGGTTAGTGTTAGGACTGGTTGGCCTGGTGTCAGGATAATGTGACTGGGTGGGATATCATGCTACGTGTCTGCACCATGATGCCCCAGTGCTAGACATCCTATAAAGTGCCACACTGCAGACATTACAGAGATATGGCTGAAAAGTTTTTAAAGCTGTGTTAAAAATCCAAATCACACACACACGCACTGGTCCAAGTGCTCCCCCACCCAAAGTCATTGTTAATTGGGGGATATATGATTTGAAACAAATCTAAGGATATATTCTATTCAAAGAAAGGGGGCTGAAAAAAGGGAGAAGATTTCTGAATAAATTAGGGAATTAATAAAGTCATCCAGGTATGGATTGAAAACATAATGAAAATCCTGGGTTCAAGCCAACTCTACTTTAATTTTATTTCAAAATTTGTACACCCACTTGTCACAAAGACTGAACTGTCACCTAATGTACAGTCAAACCTCAGATCTAACAACCACCTGCACGTCACAATAATCTGTTTATAATGACCACAGTCTCCACCTATTAAGTGACCACTCATACATAGTGTCACCATTCATGGCAAACATCCATTTATTGTGACTATTTATTAACAGTGACCACACATATATAGTGACTATATACATATTAATATTGACTCTCTGCATATAACACCCACCTATTAAAAGCTTATCTGGTCCACATATATTTTAGTTGTACTGTATATAAAGCAACTACCTGCCTACAATGAGACCACTACTTTTTACTGTGTACAATGATCAACAGTCATGAATTTTGTTTTAGTCTGATACTATAAAAAACAAAAATGACCAACATTTGGATACTTTACCTATTTTATACCTACATTGTCCCTATCTGTCAAATGTAGGTCTTACACACATACCTACACTGTATCTGTCAAATGTAGGTCTTACATACATACCTACATTGTATCTGTCAAATATAGGTTCTATATGCATACCTACATTGCATCTGTCAAATGTAGGTCTTACTGTACATACCTACACTGTATCTATCTGTCCAATGTAGGTCTTACATACATACCTACACTGTATCTATCTGTCAAATGTAGGTCTTACATACATACCTATATATATATCTGCCCAAGTTAGGTCTTACGTACATACCTACACTATCTGTCAAATGTAGGTTTAACATACAAACCTACACTGTATCTATCTGTCAAATGTAGGTCTTACATACATACCTACTGTATGTATCTGTCAAATGTAGGTCTTACATACCTACATATCTATCTCTCATATGTAGATCTTACATACATACCAACACTGTATCTGTCAAATGTAGGTCTTACATACATACCAACACTGCATCTATCTGTCAAATGTAGGTCTTACATACATACCTACATATCTCTCTATTATATGTAGGTCTTACATACATACCCACATATCTATTGGTCAACTGTACATACATACCTGCACTGTATCTATCAAATGTAGATCTTACATACATACCTACACTGTATCCATCTGTCAAATGTAGGTCTTACATACATACCTACATATCTCTCAAATGTAGGTCTTTCATACATACCAACACTGTATCTGTCAAATGTAGGTCTTACATACATACCTACACTGTATCTATCTGTTAAAAGTGGGTCTTACACACATACCTACATATCTATCTATCAAATATAGGTCTTACATATATGCCCACATATCTATCGGTCAAATGTACATACATACCTACACTGTATCCATCTGTCAAATGTAGATCTTACATACATACCTACACTGTATCCATCTGTCAAATGTAGATCTTACATACATACCTACACTGTATCCATCTGTCAAATGTAGGTCCTTCTGACTACCCTGTGCTTATCTATAAATACGACATTCTGCCAATCCCAAAGGTCGTCATTATAGGCAGGTTTCATTGTTTTCAGATTATAAGTTTCTAATGATAAAATTGTGCTGAATAACATAAAAAGCCCTTGACACTGTCCAGCAAAAGACCTCTTAGCATTATCCAACAAAAGGCATTCTATACATGTATTTACACTGTCCAACAAAACACACTCTATACATGTATTTACACTGTCCAATAAAGGGCACTCTATACATGTATTTACACTGTCCAACAAAAGGCACTCTATACATGTATTTACACTGTCCAACAAAACGCACTCTATACATGTATTTACACTGTCCAATAAAGGGCACTATATACATGTATTTACACTGTCCAACAAAACGCACTCTATACATGTATTTACACTGT